>CAUYQG010274777.1:0-30051 GCA_963574415.1 Tarsius wallacei | reverse complement strand
GATTGCTCAGGAACATACTGTTTAATTTCCACATATTTGCATAGTTTGGCGAGTTCCTTTCTGGATATTGATTTTTAGTTTTATTCTATGATTTGAGAAGATGCTCAATATGACTTCAGTTTATAAAAAATTGTTGAGATTGATAATCTATGGTCTATCTTGGGGAATGTTCCATGCACTGATGAGAAGAATGTACATTATGTGGTTGTTTGGTAGAGTGCTCTGTAAATGTCTGTTAGTCTAAATTACAAATTAGTCTAAAATGCAAATTAAATCCGGTGTTTCTTTGTTCATTTTCTGTCTCTATCCATCTAATGCTGTGGAGTCCCTCACTATTATTGTACTGCTTTCTATCTCTACCTTTAGGTCTAGTAATATTAGTTTTAGGACTGTGAGTGCTTCAGTTTTGGGTGCATACATATTTAGGATTGTTATATTTTTTATTGGATTTATTCCTTTACTTTTATGTACTGACTTTCTTGTTCTTATTTATTCGTTTTTGTTTTAAAGCCTGGTTTACCTGATAAGTATAGCTACTTTTGCTTGCTTTTGGTTCCTATTTGAGTGGAATATCTATTTTCACCTCTTCACCTTTATTGTAAGCAGCATATATTGGATCATGGTTATTTAGCCATTGTGCCAGTCTATATCTTTTAGTGGAACAATTTACATTCAAGGTTAATATTGGTATGTGGGATTTTTTTTTTCTGTCACAATGTTAATTCTTATCTAGTGGAGTTTTTCTTTTTTCTCTGTTTGCATTTGTGTTTTGGGGGGCATTGAATTTGTTTTTTGTTGCCATTTGATTTCTTTCTCTTTGTTTATTGCATAATTGCTTTATAAAAGCTGTGAGTTGTATACTTCCATGTGTTTTTATAATCGTGAATATTGACTTTTCATTTCCATGTTTAGAATTCCTTTGAGCATTTCTGGTAATGATGGGCTGGGGTGAGAAATTCCCTTAGCGTTTTCTTCTCTGAGAAAGACGTTATTACTTTATTTCTCCTTCATTTCTGAATCTTATTTTATTAAGATATAAAATTCATGGTTGATGGGTTTTTTTAAAATAAGTACTTTGAAAATAGCACTGCAATCTCTTTTGCTTGTAAAGCTTCTGCTATGTCTATTGTTAGTCTGATGAGGCTTCCTTTATGGGTTTCTAGACACTTTTATTTTGTTGATTTTAGTATTTTTTACTCCAAGTTGACTTTAGACAGCCTGTTGAGTGTATGTCATGATGAACTCTGTCTTGCAACATATTTTTCTAATGTTTGTTGGGCCTCTTCTGCTGTATGTCTAAGTCTCTTGTTAGATAAGGGACGTTTTCATCAATTATTTCCTCAGATAGGTTTTCCCAACTTTTTACGTCTTCTCTTCCCTTGGAAATATCAGTGATTTGTACTTTTGATCACTTTCTGGAGTTCCATGCTTCTCAAAGTCTGTGTTTCTTTTTTAAGTATTATTTTTCTTTATTTTTGTATGACTGAACTTATTCAAAAACTTATTCAGGTTCTGAGATCCTCTCTTCTGCTTTGTCCATTATATTTTAAAGTTTTCAAATGTATTTTTAATTTCTTCAAATAATTTTTTACTTGCAGAAGTTCTGTTTTTTTTTTAAAATGTCCTGAATTGATTTTCTTTCTCTTTTTTTTGTATTGGTTTTCAGATTTTTTATATCTCATGATTTCTTCAAAATCAGTATTTTGAGTTCTTTATCTGACAAACCCAAAATTTCTTTTTGGTTAGGATCCTTTCCTAGACAATTCCTTTGTTCCTTTGGGGGTATCATAACATCTTGCATTTTCATATTTTTAGTACTATTGCACTGATTTCCTTGCATCCAGCCACTTCTTATTTTTGAATTGAGTTTCACTGGAGCAAGAAATTCTCTTCTCCTGGGGCGATGTGACTACGATGTATATTGAGTAGGAGTATTTGGCTTTGCTTTCTAGGTGTGCTTGGTGGCAAAACGGCATGCTTTCCTTGGTTATCAATAACCATAGTGCAGGAGCTTTCTCAAATGCTGGTTGTTCTGGCAGTTGCCAGGTACATGAGTGGGTTCACACCCTCCTGGGTAGCCAGGATGACATGGTTCATGCTGGTAGGAGATGTTGTGAGAAGCTTGTCTTTTTCCAAGGGCTGTGCACTTGTGTCAGGTGGTGTTATGATGGGCTGTGTGGGTCGATCTCTAGGCCAGTAGATGATACTTTCAGGTCCCAGCCGGCTGTGGGTGGTCCAATAACGTTTATGACGGACCTTTTCAACCAGTAGATGTCCTTGGATGTCCCAGGTGGTGGGTGGGCTCCAGAACACTGAAGAGCCCCCTACCCCCGTCTTCGAGAGGTTGGTGAATCTTGATGGAGCCAGACCCCGGAAGCCTGCACTCAGGCACCCCAACTATGAGGGAAAGCTCCAGCCCTGGTAGAGGTTGCGGGGTGGTCCTCAGGTTGATAGCAAAATGTAGATCATGGATGATTGATGACACTGCTGAGGTCTTGGCAGGGCAAGTGAAGAATGGTTCTAGCGCCATGGCCTTGGCAGACAAGAGTGGGATCTTATTTCTTCTCATACCCTGTACCAGTGTTTGGGGTGTTCATTAGGCTAGATACTGCAGTATGCGTCTAGGCTGCCCCTAAGAGATGCCAGGCCGGTGGCTGAACACCAGGCTTTGTGGCAGCTGACAGTGGCTGTGGTGTGACGTCTCCACCTAGTGTGAGTCTCCCAGTGTGGAAACACAGCTCTCAGGCTCCCCTGCTCCCTGCTGCAGCAACCCTGAAGCTCTGTGCTGAGAGGGGGTGTCTTTAATATGCTGCTGTCGGTCGTTATTCTGGTTGTTATCTTAAAATGCTGTTAAGTAACAGAAATTTCACTAAATTTCATTGTCAGTTGTGGAATTTCATTGCACTTCTAACTAGGACTATTCCAAGTTTTTGTTGCCCACAGCTATTGCTTTGATTTTTCTCTAAAAGCATTTGCAATCAGATTCCTGAAGAAGACTCTAACAAGTACTCTTATAAACAGGTTCCCAATAGCTTTAAAGTTAGTGGATTAAATAAAAATTTCCTGAATTCTATGAAGAAACGGATAGGTTTTGAAACTGCCAGTCAAAATTAAGTGAAACAAAAATTAATGACATGAGATTGATGATCTAATAAAGGTGTTTTGATGACATGTGTTTCAAACATCACCTTTTTTTACTTAAATGTTTTGTTTTTCCGATTTAAGGAAACTTTCTTTGTTATGCTGTCTATAGTTTGCAGAAATTTGCTAAAGTATACTTGTGTGAACAAAAGTGAAGTATTTCCTTTTTCTCCCTGTTTGTCCCTTCAAAAATTTGGAAATTATTTGTGAATATTTTTATCTTATGGCAATATATTTGTTTCCATAAATCCATAAAAATCTACTCTCTTTCTAACTGGATACAATTGAAAACATTGGCCATATCACCACAGTTTTTATCTTGGATGTCATATTTAAATTGTTTATAGAGACTGGGGCAAAATTTGAAGTCTGCTTTGGTTTAGCTTCATAGACTCATGAGGTTTCTAAATCTGAGATTCCTATGTGGCCAGTGACTATTCTAGCTACACCTGTTTAAATAATTAAGCAAAATTTGATACAAGTCAACTCATTTTACAAAGAAACTAGTCTTGCTCTGATTAACTGTGGTAAAAATTGGGATAACTGTTGAACAAAAGGTTATGTTTGTAGGGAAAACTGTAACACTTATTGTACATTATTTCTCAGTCCTTGTTATCTACTTACCTACCTGAAGACTGGATTAGATTCTGAATCCTCCCAGTTTCTCTGGTATATAGATATATCTCACTAATCTTTTTTTTGAGTTGGAGTCTTATTCTATCGCCCAGGCTTGAGTGCAGTAGCACACTCACAGCCACTGTAGCCTCGACCTGCTAAGCTCAGACTACCCTTCTGCCTCAGCCTTCCAAGTAACTGCAGGAGCGTGCCACCACATCCAGCTAATTTTTTGATTTATTGTAGCGATGGGGTCTTGCCAAGTTCCCCAGGCTGGTCTCAAACCCATGGGCTCAGGCAATCCTCTCGCCTTGGCCCCCCAGAGTGCTGGGATTACCAGGCCTCAGCCCTACACCTGGCCACACCCTACTAATTCAAAACAAGAACAGAGCTATTCCTGAGTCCCTATAAGGTGAAAATAAATCAACTTTAAGGAGCAAATCTTACTCCTGATGTATAGGTCACACAGAAAGTTTACCAAACTGCTCGATGCCATAACCATAGACTTCAGACTGCAAACTAGGTCGAGAATTTGATGGCTTCACACTGTAGACAGCTTTAACAAGACATTGAAAACAAGACTCCACATAATAATGAAAGTTTTAATGCCAAACTTTAGCTCTCTACCCCCCCTAGTGGTTACCTCTGGCAACATGTCAACATAACATTTGGTTTAAGGTGTCCTTAAGGGTCCCTTTTTATAATGCTCTCTAATTTAGCCCGGTTATGGGATATTAAATAAAAAAACAAACCCTGTTAACCCAACTTCCTAAAAAGAAAGAACGGGATCAATGACCACAACAGATCTCATCCAGTTCCTTTTAATTTGTTTTTAAAAAGACTACCCCTTGCCGTTTAATTCATTTGGTTACCCTTTGGCTAAGCCTCTTGACTCAGAAGCAACGTACAACCTGGTTTTGTTATGTTCTTGTTGGTGCTGTTGTGTGATTTTTCTTTTAAACTTCTTGTCCAGTTCCTGCTCAACCTCTGCAGAAACAGAAACGACACTCCTACCAGAGTAAGGCTGGCCTACTGCTTCAAAATAATAACCAACACCTTTTGAACGGACAAAATTGACCTCAACAACGAATGCTAGCCAGACTCAGCCTGAGAACCATCCCTTCAAAACTTCCTTCTTGTTCAAATGTGGCTGGCAGGGATTCAATACCAACTCAAAATTGCTGGCCATCTCCCCACATGAGACAGGCCCGTCTCAGCACTGGAGGACATTTAAACTTAATTACAAGGTGAGTGATCAATGATGCTTTTAAAGAAAGATTTTGAATGAAAGGGAAAAATGTGAATGTTGTCAGGATCAAAATGCAGTTACTTGTGTTAAACTCCCACAAAAAAAGAATAAAGAAAGCCAGGAAGCCCAGGAGGGGGAGCCGTCACTCACACATGCCTGTGATAAGTAAGAATTATCCCAAAGAATCCATGGACTATTATGCACATATGTCTGTAGCAAGAGCTTTTTAAAAGGACTTTTCAAACTGCTGCTTGCTCACCTTAAGTCACAAAAGCAGCTAGCTGGATGTACGCTGATACTTGCCTGAAGCCTGGTCTCCACTAATGAACTAGCATCAACTCCTGTGATCGCCCCTGTAGTTTTGTTGTCTTTGTTTCAGGACAAATTTAAAAGCTTCCCCTTGTCTCAGCATCTTTCGGTATGCCTATGGTCCTTAAAGCCCATCTATGCCATATTTGCAAATTTCCTGCATGTTCTGAATTCTGCGTTCAGCCCCCTGCTGCTACAATGAAATGCTAGTATTGCGTTTCTTCTTATTATTTGAAACTTAATCTGGGATTAGGGAATTTTTACCTCTGTCCCTACATTTATACCCCAGATGGCCTCAATTTACATTTGTATCCAATTTGGGAAAATAATATTTTTCTTTTTTTCAAGGCTCCTAGGAACAGGAAAATATTTTTTCTAACAGGCTTCCCTAATCCCAGGTCCCCAAGTTAGGATATCGTCACTCAGCATCGTCTTTGGTTCCATTCTCTGCCAAATTCTAGAGGACCTTATCGGACCTTATCTTCTGAAGGTAGCTACCATCAAAGTAGTTTGCACTCACCTTTTCCTGACATGAATTTCTCACAAAATGACTCCAGGCTCTTAGGATCAGGCAATAATGAGGTCATCCTGTGAAAGTGGTAGTAAGACACCAGGCAGTCCTTTGCATTTCTGGCCACATAGATGATCTGAAACCAAGAAGAGGGAAGGAGACCAGAGAGAGAAAAATAAGACGGAGAGGAAATGCTGTAGGAAGGTGTTCCAGTACAATAACTATACCTTATAAGCATATAATATTTAACCCATTTTAAATTTATCTATAAAAATATCAAATAAACGGCACCTCTGTGATTCTGAACTCTGATAGACATGGGTAATACCAAGAAAAAGAGTCTCCCACATTTAGAGTAGTCATACAGAATGTCGAAAGATGAACACGATGCTAAGATAGTACTGTGAATGATGACTGAAATATGATGTGAGATGCTGAGTCATCGCAGGAGGAAGTGACAGAGCATTCCTGGGCATTCAGAGAAGGAGTCATGGCATGGTGAGTTTCAGCCATATCTCCGTGAGTTGACAGGCATTTCTAGCTTCACAACTGTGGAAAGATTAGGGAACGAAAGAGCATTTCATACCACATAATACATACCATGTAGTCGACTCCCATGGATGTCAGTCTTTTGTAAGGAGAGAAGGGGTACTATTCTTTACTTGATGAGGTGACAGATCTAGAGAATTTGAGGGGTTTCCTGCTAATACACGGTTGGTACATGATGGAGTCAGGCCTCATTAAAGAAACAGGGGCTCTGAGTTAAGTTTCTTCCTAGACATGTTGCTGACACACTGAGAAATGTCTCAGACAGTGTTCCTCAAAGATTAGGGTGGTCAAGCTAATACACACACACACACACACACACACACACACACACACACACGCACTTGGCTTTATCCTAGGAATCTAGAGGCATGGATGATGTGATGATTGAAAATTATGGTCAAAGCCGGGAGTGGTGGCTCAAGCCTGTCATCCCAGGCTTTGGGAGGCCAAGGTGAGGGGATTGCCGAGCCCACAGGTTCGAGAACAGCCTGGGCAACTTGGCAAGACCTCGTCTCTGCAATAAATCAAAAGAATTAGCCAGAAGTGGTGGTGCACGCCTGTAGTTCTGGCTACTTGGAAGGCTGAGGCGGAAGGATCGCCTGAGCCCAGCAGGTCGACGCTGGGGTGGCCGTGAGCGTGCCACTGCACTTCAGCCTGGGCAACCAAGCGAGACTCCAACTCAAAAAAAGAAAATGTATGGTCCTTCATTCCACAAATGCAGAGCAGACATGTAAGCCCATGCCGTGTGTCAGATACTGCTTAGAGTGAAAAATTAGACAAGACTAAGTCCTTGCCTTTAAGAAGTTCGCAGCTCATCAGAGAGGCAAGAAGAGAAATTGCAGTGCAGCGTGACGAACACAAGGTTGGAACGGACACACACACTCATATGCCAACAGGTATGCACGAAACTCATGCAAACACAGGGGTCAGAAGTTCCAGAGTAGGTGGTATCCGTGCACAGACCCAAAGAATGAGTAGGAATTAGCCAGGTGAAGATGGGAGGGTTGCTTTCGTCAGAGGAACAGAAGGTGGGAAGGTCCTGGGTGTGAGGATTCTCCCTGTGGTGAGGAACCTGCAGGATCTCAGGATGATCGTGGTAAGGATGGGGGGAAGGGAAGACACTGGGCTGCAGCTGAAACAGGGCAGACTGCCCAGGGCCTTGGAAGTCATGGGGAGAGTCGGACGAGACCTTCCGTCCACCCGTAGAAGTGTTTAAAACAGGGAAATGCCTCAGCTGGAGTTGTTTTAGGACGAGAACGAGCTCCAGAGAGGATGGCTTTCAGGGAGTCGGACGAGGGGCAGGCAGGTGAACAGGGAGGCAAAAGAGAGCAGTGAACTGACTTGGGTGCAGGTGGTAGTGATGTAGTGAGGGCAGTGGACAGATCAGAACGGTGATAAAAATGAGCGGACTTTGTGAGAGATCAACTATGGAGGCAAGAAGAAGAAAACGTGATGACAGTCTTTGAATTCAGCCCGTTGGGGAGATGATGCAGGTATGGGAGCCTTGACCAGGAGTAGATTCTATGCTTTTGCTTCTGAGGCCGGGAGAGTGCCTTCTAGAACTTTGGCCGAGCAAAGCAAATGGTTCGATTTTTGAATGTGTTTCCCTCCTTTGTGGCTCCCAATCCATCCTCTCTGATTTGTAGCACCAAGACTCCACTGTGGAAAATTTGACCAAGGCATTATCGTGAGATAGAATCCGTAGACCCAGATTATTAGAAAACATTGATATCCACACATTTTGAATTTATGTAATCCCTGATTTTAAGGACTCTGTGTTAAGAAAAATAGCACATATTTTATTTTCAAAGATATCTTCACTTATTTAATTTGCATGACCCAACTAAGAAAAGTTTGAAAAGCCAGCTCCTGTTACCTTGCAGTTTTGTCTCCAGATAGAGGGTAGCATCAGATGTGAAGGCAAGTGGGTTTTTAGCAGTCGTGGTGAGGGCATCTCAAGAGCCCTCTCCAAATCTAGAAAAGCAATTCACATTTTTCATTTATTCTTGCCACTTTTGGAAAACTCTTTAATTTACATTTGTTCCTTGGTGTAAAAAGTGATTCTATTGTTATTATTATTTTTACTCATTTTTGTTTTGTTTTCCATTAGCGATAATAGTCGTCTATCCACAAGGGTATGTAATGCATCCTTTCTCTCCTAGGCTTCTAGTAAGTCTTTCTTTAATTCCTCTCATTCTCTGAGCTTTCAGATTCCCAGGAAAGTCTCTAGCGCCTTCAGTTAATTCTGGGAAGGTCCATAATACGTCCTTCCCTACTTCACCTTCTCTCTCTTTTTCCCCCAGGAATCACGCCCTTCCTTTTACCATAGCTCAACACTCATCTCTGGCCTTTTCCACTGATTCAGACACAAGAAGTGGAAACAAAGGATGCATCCTCCATCAGTTATTGGGAAAGAGAAAGGCAATAAATAGAATGAATAATTTGTTGAGGAGATGAGGTCACCAGTTTAGAACACAAAGAGGCTCTGGGGACCCAATGTAGGGTTTGATTTCTTGACCCATGACCAAGTGGACCGTGGAAGTCCCTAATCAAGAAATTTCAAATGGCTTTGGTATCCTGGAGCCAAGGCCTGTTCTGTCTTACTCACCAGGTTTTTTCTTATGAGGAACTACCAATTCAATGAAAGGATGTCTGTCTGAAGAGGTGGCTCTTTTGCATTTCTCCACATCACCTTCATTTTGAATCATGTCTAAAATTTCTTGCGTCCAGGTCGTACCTAAAAATATAGACATAATTGTGTAATTGTAGTCAACTGGACTTTTATCTTAAGTTATTGACTATTTTGAAAAATGACAGCAACACGAGAGCGCTTTGCAATTAGATTAATGTTTCAGAGGCAGAAAGGAAAATTCTGTTCATTACACCTTCCCTTAGATATGAAGTAATCCCAAAATTTCCTGAGGTAAGGTTTGGAGCACTTGATCCAACTTATATTATGAAAACATTTAACCATACAGAAAACTCAGAAATATGAAGAGCACTCAAAAATTCAAATAAAAAACCTGTTTTGCTCAATTGGCTTTATTCTTTTTCTTTCATCTATCTATCTATCTATCTACCTATCTATCTATCTATCTACCTATCATCTGGGTGTTGTGAATGTTCACTTTGATTAAATGTCAAAAACAAAACAAACAAAAGTCAATACAAACCCTTGACTTATAAAGTCTCCCAAGTTTTTAACAAAACAAATTGGCTCAGTAGTCAATACAATTAATTATGTTAATTATACAAAGTGAAAGGAATGCTGACACCAAAATGTCTTCAATGGTATCCTCCAGTTGTAAAGAAATAAATGGAATGTACTAATTAAAATGTAACTAAATACATTCAGTGTTATTTCCTTCTTGATTGTGCTTCTGTACACCACTAAATTTCATCTTCAGAAATCCTTAACATTATTAAGTAGGCTAAATAATGGACACTTTGTGAAACTGAAACTGTATATCTTATGTTAGCTCTTCCATGAATAACAGGCAAGGTAAAAAGGAGATTAACCATAGGAAGATTCTGAACTAGAAGTCATTAGATTTTAGTGGACAGATTCACTGCGAAGCAGAGAAAACCAATTTACTTAAGATTTTAAATTATTTCTTTTGTTCCAATAATGTCCTTTCCTACTTAAGGCAGGCATATATTCACACACACAAACTTGATTTCCGATTAAATAAGTTTCCACATACATTGCATCTGTAAAGTTTTTAGTACGATCCCCCTATGTTTTCTGAAGTATATATATATTTTAACACAAGTCGTTCCACATTCATTAAATTTCTAGAGGTTTTCTCCAATGTAAATTCTTGAATGTCAAAGTTTTCGCTATAGTTAAAGGCTTTAGACAGTCATTACATTTTGTAGATTCAAAAGATCTGTGGTATAAAGTAAAGGCAAGGCTACTCTTCACATCTGTAAACGTTCTCTCCACATGCTTTCTAGGGCTTATATTTTGATAAATGTTTTTCCATAGGGATTACAGGTATAGGACATTTACCGAGTATAAATTCTCTGATATTGAGAAAAGTTGAAGTAACGGTGAAAGGCTTTGCCATATTATTACATTTATAGACTTTCTTTCTTGTGTGGGTTCTCTGATGTTGAATAAGATGTGAGTGCTGATGAAAGCCTTTGTCACATTCACACTTGTAGGATTTCTCTCCAGTAAAGATTCACGAATGGCTAGCAAGTCCTGAATGAAAGCAAAAGGCTTTGTTACATTATTTACATTTGGAGGATTTCTCTTCAGCATGGATTCTCTGATGTCGCATAAAACTTGAGTACCAAGGAAAGGTTTTGCCACACTCTTCACATTTGTAGGGTTTCTCTCCAGTATGGATTCTCTGATGTTGAGTAAGATGTGAGTGCCAAGGAAAGCCTTTGCCACGTTTTTCACATTTGAATGGTGCCTCTCCAGTATGGATTCTTTCGTGTTCATTTAGATGTGATAATTTACTAAACACTTTCCTGCGTGTATCACCTCTGTGTAAATTTCTTCCAATATTAATTCTCTGATGTTGAGTACATTTTGAGGGTTGGTTAAATGTTTTGCCATATTCATCATATTTGTAAGCCATTCCTGGAATATGGGTGCTCTAGTGGATAATAAACCGGTAGCAGTGATGAAAGACCTCCTCACATTTGTTACATATGTAATGGTTATGTACAAAGTAACTTTTGTTTGCTCTTTACCCTTATTCGCACTTTCCCAAATTTTCTTTAAGTGTAAATTCTTACAGCAAAATCTTCTGCATCTTACCAACGTCACTTCAGTGAATGACTCTTCTGTGCTCTCCTCTGGCAAAAGGCCCTCAGTGTAATGAGAATTCACGGCGAGTGACTTTTTTTGTTTGCCTGCGTGAAAACGTCCTCAAAGGAAATTGTTTTGTCGATGTGGAGGTGGTGAAACAAAGAAACAGCAGAAGCACTGGAAGTTTGGCTGATGTGTTGTGTCTCTTCACATTCCAGGGCTCTGTCCGTTGCTGAAGACATGCAATCAGATTCAGGGTAGAAATAACAAGGCCCAGGGAAACCAAGTTTCTGGGGTTCTCTAATATCACATTCTCGTACACAATCCGCTGACCAGGGTCCAAACATTCCCGCTCCTTTAGGGAGAATTCTATGGCCACATCCCTGAATGTTAACAGTTCCTGCAATAGGAATCTTAGGCATCCATGCCTTCCTGTGTTTCACAGTCACAAGGGAGGGAATATTTTTAATACTGCAGGTCATAAATTCATGGTGATAACTACTTGTGGCACTTAAGAAGCCTGAGAACAGGCCATTTCTTCCTCCTTCCCCTCCTTCTTTGGGGTTCCTTTTGAGGTGAGATTATCTGGAAAAGTCACGCCATTTTGTCCTTCCTACGGTTCTCCCAGGACCTGCAGGTCACAGGGCGACAGAGGCTGAAGCAAAGACACACTGGCTTCCTGGAGAGTAGGACAGAGCAGCGGAGATGACCGATGATAATTCTTAAGCAGAACAGACAACTGTCTTGCGGTATGCCCCACATTCTGGATTTGCCTGATTTTTTAATAGTATGTGTAATTTGGTCCTGTCATTCTATTTTTCATAAACTGGAAAACAGGTCTTGATTAGGTTCAGTCAAACATTTTTGGCAGGAAGACTTACCAGGTTATGCTTTGTATTCTATTTTGGCATCTCACCTGCCTGGTTGCCCCGTGGTCAGTGATTCTACTTTTGCCCATTTGGTCAAGAAGAGACCACCAGACTTGCCATTGTCAAAGGCCCACACTTCCACTTGCTATTAGAAATTAAACTGTAGGGTGACATTTTAGGTTTTACCTTGTTATTTTAGGATTTATTGATGATCTTGCCTGAATCAATTTTCATCGTGTGTTGCAAATTGTTACTTTTCTAATTTCATCATGTCTTCTATATTTATTAGGTAGAGATTATGTAAAAAAAGAACTTTCCCTCAGAAACTGGAGAAGAACTACACTTTAAATTATTTTCCTTAAGTGCTTATTTCTAGACTAAAAAAAAACGAATAATAGTATATGCAATAGTGGCAAAAACATTTTTCCCCTTCTTTTATAATCATCATTATGGACTCATGGGTTTTTCAAAAGTCACTTCATTGTGGTAAAAATAGAATGAACCCATTTTAAATATATAGTTGTTTAAATTTTGACAAATGTGTTCAACCATGTAACCATGACAACTGTCAAGGTTAGAATCACCTGTCTGTTCATAATCAATCGCCCCCCTCTCCACTTCTGGCTTTAGGCAACCACTGACTTATTTGTTTTATTTTTATTTTTCTGAGTC
This sequence comes from Tarsius wallacei, assembly GCA_963574415.1. Taxonomy (NCBI): domain Eukaryota; kingdom Metazoa; phylum Chordata; class Mammalia; order Primates; family Tarsiidae; genus Tarsius; species Tarsius wallacei. The sequence goes on along the minus strand of CAUYQG010274777.1, from coordinate 17,371 downwards.
GGAGTTTCACCCTGTCACCCAAGCTGGAATGTGGCGGGCTCAGGTGATCCTTCTACGTCAGCCCTCCAAATAGCTGGAACTATGGGCACGTGCCACCACACCTGGCTAACCTTTGAATAAAGCTCCTGTGAACATTTCTGTACAAGTTTTTGGGTGAACCTAGAGTTTTATTTTTCTTGGATAAATCCTTAGGAGTGGACTTGCTGCATTGTGTGGTAAATGCATTTAACTTTACAAGAAATGGTGGAACTGTGTTTCAGGGTGATTATGCTGTTGGACATCCCCATGAACAGTGCCTGGGAATATCAGTTGCTCCATCCTCAGCAACACTTAGTATTTCCAGTTATCTAGCCATTCCGTACCGTTTCAATAGTTACAATTTCCGTTCTCCTAGTGAGTGATACTGAGCATCTTTTTCTCTGTTTGTGGGTCATTAGTACATAGCTTTTTTGGTGAGATTTTTTTCACACACTTTTTCTACTTCAAAAAATTGAGGGGTTTTGTTTGAGTTCTAAAAATTCTTTATATGTTTTGACCAGATAAATTTACGGTGAATATTTTCTCTTCATCTGTGTCATTTAAAAATTTTTATTTTATGTATTTATTTATGTATTTATTTATTATAGAGATGTGTGGTACAAGTGAGGATTATCTGCATAAGTAGGCTGCATGCGGTTGACGTTTTGGCTTCTAACTGGCCTTCACTCCTGGGAATGGACCAAGTACTCTTTGTGTTGCCAAGTGCTCCCCACCCTCCTCCCTTCCTCCCTCCTCTGGGGTGCCCATTGACTGCTGATCCCTCCCTCGTGCTAACTGGTTAATGTTTAGAGCCCACTTTTGAGTGAGCGCTTGTGGTCTCCAGCTCTTTGTTTCTGTGACAGTTTACTGAGTATGATGGTCTCCAGCTCCACCCAACTGCTGTGAAGTTCATTATTTTGTTCTTCTTTATGGCTGCATATTACAGCATCGTGTATATGTACCACTTTTCTTTATCCAGTCCACTTTCCATGGGTAGAGAGGGGTTGGTTCCATGTTTTTGCAACTGTTCATAGTACAGCAATAAACGTGTGTGCAGGTGTCTTTTTGGTAGAGTGATCTGTGTTCCTCTGGGTATGTTCCCAGGAGGGGGATTGCTGGACTATGTGCATGGTCAATTTTTAGTTAGGCTAGGAATTTCCACACTGCTTTCTATAGAGGCTGAACTAGCCTGCACTTCCACCGACGGTGTAGAAGTGTTCCTTTTTCTCCAGACCTGCGCCCGCAACTGTTGTTTTTTGATTTATTAATGATAGTCAACTTATTGGAGTTAGGTAGTATCTCACTGTGGTTTAGATTTGCGTTTTTCTGATGATTAGTGAGGCCAAGCCGTTTTTCATGTGTCTGTTGGCTGCTTGTATGTCCTCTTTTGAGAAGTGTCTGTTTGTGTTCCTTATCCACATTTTAATGGGTTTGTTTGTTTCCTTTCACTTCTTTTAAGTTTCTTGTAGATCCTGGATATTAGGCCTTTGTCAGTTACATAATTAGCAAATATTTTTTCCCATTCTGTGGGTCGTCTTTTTACGCTCTTGACGATTTCTTTTGCTGTGCAAAAGCTTTTCGGTTTGATGAGGTTGTAATTGTCTATCTCAGCTTTTATGGCATTCGCTTTTGGGGACTTGGTCAAGAATTTGTTGCCAATTTCCATGTGCATAAGGGTGTTTCCTACATTTTCTTCTAGGATTCTTATAGTTTGGGGCTTTACGCTTAGGTCTTTGATCCATTTAGAGTTGGTTTTTGTATATGGTGATAGGAAGGGGTTCAGTTTCATTCTTCTGCATGTGCTTAGCCAATTTTTCTAGCACCATTTGCTAAATATGGTCTCCTTTCCCCAGTGATTGTTATTGGTGGTTTTGTTGAAGATGAGTTGGTTCAAAGATTGTGTTTTTACTTCCCGAATCTCTGTTCTGTTCTATTGGTCTACGTACCTATTCCTGTGCCAGTACTGGGCTGCCTTGGTTGCTGTAGCCTTGTAATAAAGTTTAAAGTCTGTAAGTGTGATACCTCCCACTTTGTTCCTTTTGTTGAGGAATGCTTTTTATTTTCTTAATGGGGTCTTTTAACGTCGATGAAATACAATTTTTCAAAAATGTTCTTGAAGAGTTAGTGTTTTCTATGTGTTTTAACAGGTTTGAAGATTTTTTTTCTTCTGTGTATACTTCCATAAGTTTATAGATTTAATTTTTATATTTAGGTCTCTTGTGCATTTTCCCCTGATTTATTTTATTTTATTTTGCCTATGGTGGGAGGCAAGGGTTAATCCTCTATGGCTATCCCTATGCCAATACTGTGATGTTTTGGATGATGAAGCGAAAAAACAGTCTTGAAATCCTTTCGGCTTTCCCTTCTTCATCAAAACGATTTTGGCTATTATAGAGCTATTGCATCTTTATGCAAATCTTGAATCAACTTGTTAGTTTGTGATTGACATTGCATTCTATCTGTAGATCAACTTTGGGAGAACTTATATCTTAACGGTATTTAGAGCCGTAGAAATGGTATGTCTCTTTATTTGTTTAAATCTTTAAAAAATTTCTCCCAGTAGTGCTTCTTTCTTGATTTTTGTTAAATTAATTTTTAAATATTTTATTTTTTGGATGTTATTTCTTGTAAATAGTATGTATGTATGTATGTATTATTTTTTTGAGTTGGAGTCTCACTCTGTTGTCCAGGCTGGAGTGCAGTGGCACACTCATGGCCACCCCAGCATCAACCTGCTGGGCTTCTGCGATCTGTCTGCCTCAGCCTTCCAAGTATTCAGAACTACAGGCACATGCTATCATGCCCAGCTAAATTTTTATTTATTGTAGAGACGAGGTCTCGCCAAGTTGCCAGGACTGGTATCCAACCTGTGGGTTCAGGCAATCCACTCACCTCGGTGTCCCAAAGTGCTGGGATTACAGACTGAGCCACCGAGCCCGGCCATAAATAGTCTTTTAAAAATTTTATGTTCTCATTATTCATTGCTAAAATATTTTAATAAATAGATGATTATAAATTGACTAGTCATCCTGTTGTTGACTTCATTAGGTTTATCTATTTGGTCAAATTGTTATCCATTAAATTCCTTGGTATTTTCCACATCCATGATGTTACCTTTAAATGATTAAATGATGTGAAGTTTTCATAGATGTTTCTTACGTTGAGGAAGTTCCCAATTTGAGTGTAACTTACTCTACGGTTTTGAGCTTCTCAAATAGGAAATTTAGATTTTTTTTTTTTTGAGTTGGAGTCTCACTTGGTCACCCAGACTGGAGTGCAGTGGCCACTTATGGCCACTGCAGCCTCGACCTGCCGGGCTCCGGCAATCCTTCCCCTTTTTAAAAAAGATTTTTCATGTATCTATACCTACACATGTATACACATATACACACATATATAAACTAAAAATAAGTCATTAAAAATTTCTCTTTAAACACTACTTTAGCTGCCTCTCACAACTTTTGATACCTTATGCTTTCATTATTATTTAAATCAGAGAATTTTCTAATTTCTTTTAAAGTCATGTTATTTAAATTAATGTTTAATTTTTAAATATTTGTGGATTTACAGATATCTCTGTTATTAATTTTAAATTTAAATCCATTTTGGTCTAAAAACATACTCTGTATGATTATAGTCCTTGTGAATTTACTTGAGAACTTTTAAAAAATCCTATCTGATAGTCTATATTTTGCAAGGTATTATTCTGTTGCTGTTGGGTTCAGTGTTCTAAAAATATCATTGTCAAGTTGGTTGATAATATTGTTAAGGTCTTCTAAATTCTTGCAGATTTTTGGTCTTCTTGGCCTAGCAATTACTGAGTTAGGAGAACTGAAATCTTTGACTGTAACTGTGAATTTATCTGTTTCTCCTTCCAATTGTCAGTTTTTGCCTATGTATTGAGAAGCTCTTTTATTAGTTACATCTAACCTTAAAGTGTTTTTTTACTTGCTGAATATACTCTTTTATCATTAGGAAATATTTCTCTTAATCCCTGGTAATAATTATTGTTCTGAAATTATGTAGTCATTATTGCTGGTTCATAATTACTATTTGCATGGTCTATATTTTTCCATCCCTTTACTTTTTGTTTATTATGTATTTGTATGAAAAAATTCATTTTAATTGCTTTGTTAAGAAAATTTATATTTAATATAACTAGCTCAAAATTGGCTTTAAGTCCACCAACTTATCATTTGTTTGCTGTGTTCTCATTTTTGTTTCTTTGCTACTCTTTTTCTGACTTCTTTTGAATTGATGGTCTTTTTAGAATTCCATTTGGCATTTTGGCAGTATCTCTTTGTTTTGTTTTCCCAGAAAGTACTCTAGGGTTTATAGTATGCATCTCTATCTTGCCACAGTCTATGTTAAATGAATATCATATCATTCCCCATATTATCATTTCTGACATTCCGTATTGCCTTGTGTAGCAGATTCAGATTTTCATCTGCTATTGTTTCGTCACATTGAAAAACTCCTTTGACATTTCTTTGGTACAGTTCTGCTGGCAACACATTCATTCAGCTTTTGGTCATCTGAAAAGAAGTCTTTGACCTTCATCTTTAAAGGATATTTTTACTAGATATATGAATTTCCAGATTGACAGGTTTATTTTTCTTTTTACCTTAACGATGCCATTCATTGTTTCCTGGTTTGCCTTGTTTTAGAAGAAAGGCCTGTGTTTATTTTTAGTGTTGCTTTCTCATATGCAGTGAATCTTTTTTTCTATGTCTGCTTTCAAGATTTTCCCATTAGTTTCTAGCAATTTGATTTTGGTGGGGTTTGTGCATTTGTGGATATTTTCTGAGTAGGGTTCACTGAACCTCTTGGATGTATGAGTTCGTAGCTGTCATCAAATTTGGAATAATTTTTGGCTTTACTTTTAAAAATAATTTTTTACCTCTTTACTTTTATGGGGCCCCAATGAAATGGTTTGATTTTGCCCCACACGTCACTGAAGCTCTCTTCATTTTTAAAATATTTTGTTTCATTTCAGAGAGTTTCTTTTGCTCTGTTTTTAAACAATCTTATCTCTTTCCTTCAATTATTTATGATTCATACTTAATTCCATCTGGTCAATTTTTCATTTCAAATAGTGTATCTTTTAGCTCTAGAATTTTCTCAAGCTACCTGTCATTTCTATTCTCATGAGGTTCATACCTTTCCTTTAATATTTGAATATATATGCAACATATATATCTATATATCTGTTTTTATGTCTTTGTCTACTGATACCACTATTCCTGTTATTTATGGGTTTGATATTAGCTATTGATATTTTTCTTGGTTAAGAGTAACATTTTTCTGCTTGACATTTTGAGGAATATCAGATGCCAGACATAGTAAATGCTAGGTTCTTGCATGACCGATTTTTTTTTCTCTCTTCTTTAAGGATGGCTTGAAGTTAACTGTTAGGCAGTTAAGGTGCTTGTCATTTTGGGGTTTCTTTTCTTTGTTATAGTGTAACTGGAGTAGCCTTTACTCTAGAGATGATTTGGCTCTACTGCTAAGACATGACTCTTCTAGGGTTTCTACTGAATGTCCACAGTGTTCAATGGGCCTCTTTACTCTTTACTTTACTCTTTACTCTGTGTATTAGTGTTCTACAGCTGCTATAACAAATTACCACAAACTTAATGCCTATTCATGAGGTCACAGTTTCTGTAGGCCAAAAGACTGGCCTGATGTGACTGGAATATCTTTATGGGGTCTACTAGACTAAAATCAAGGTGTCATCCAGGACTGCCATTTTCATCTGAGGCTTCACATTCTTTTCTAAGCTCAAGACTGTCAACAGAATTCAGTTCCCTATGGTTATGGTACTGAGATACACTTATCAGGAGACTTGCTTCTTTTCATCTTCACACCAATAATCATGCATCAAACATTTAGTGCGCTTTGAATTTCTCTGACTTTTTTCCTGCACATCTCTCTGACTTCTTCTTTTGCTTTAAAAGCTCTTGTGATTACATTGGACTCACCCAGATCATTCAAGGTCATCTCCCTATCTTAAGGTCAGCTGTTTAGTAACCTTAATTATAACTGCAAAATACCTTTGGACGTGTAATATAAAATAATCACAGGTGTGATACCAGAGGACTAAGGCTATGGGAGGCCAAGAAACTGCCCATCACAGCTTCTTCGGAACACAAAAGGCCCTCAGTGCTTTGTGATCTCGACGGATTACTTGGCTGACAGTTTCCTGTTTAGTTCCTTGCCTGACCTCATGGAGTCTGGCCTTATACAAGTAGAGTTTACTATTCAGCAATAGACTCCAGGGATCTCCTATGCATTATATGGAAGGATTTCTTTGTGTAGTTTCATTTTCTCTGATAACGCTTCTCTTGTAGTTATAGCTGTCTCAGGCTCCCAGAGCTCCTCTATCTGGCTCTGGAACTCAACGAGTCTGCCATGAATTTTTCAAGTTCCCTGTTTCTTCACGTGTTCAGAAAGCATCTTAGACTGAAGGATGGGGCAATTGTCTGGTATTTGAAACAGTGGTTTCATATACTTTTTCCAGTTTTCTAGTGGATTATGGCTGCAGCAGTCCATGCCTAATCTTTTCTCTCCATCATGACTTGACAGGAGTTTTAAAATTTAATGTTTTCTCAATCAGAGACACAACTTTTTTGGATGCTCAAACTGTCCCAGACAGCTCCTTCAAACTAGTTCTTGTGCTCTTCTGACTTCCCCCATTAGCTTTTGAGCACTCATTTCACTTTCAGCAAGCAAGATGTCCTAGACTCGTCTTGTGCATTCCCTGTCCAGGACTGGGATTGTCCATCCTCCTAATGGCCATAATTCCTTTGGGTGAGTAATGGTATTTGTAAACCAAGTTCTGTTCGTTAGGTGTGCCCATTGCTACTGGGATGTTGTGTCTAGACATTTTCTGAGAATAGTTAGCACATTTTTAATCGAGGTCAAATCTTTGGGCTTCTCTTAGTGAATCCTAGTTGAAAAAGAGCAGAAAGTTCTAGTTAAATTTCTCTAAGAACTTTGGAGAATGGGACAATCAGTTTTTTAATATCTTGCTGATGCATAGCTGTCTGGAGTATGGCATGCTTTAAGAAGACTGCCTTGAATGATGAGGGTTCATGTTGAACGAAAAGTAATATCTCTTGATTTATTGACCTTATATTTTGTCTAAGTTATTGGTTCTGGAATGGGAGCCTTATTTACCCCACTCCTGAGACACTGAGAAATATGTTTAGTTCATCAGGAGAGAGTGATATTAGAAATTGGTGCCCTAGGGGCCAGGAATGCTAATGTCCTGCAATACTAAGGACAGGTCTGCATAATAAAGATAAATAATTTGTCCTCCCTCTGCAAATTCCAGTCATGTTTTATTGATCAATACGTATCATCCTATAGTTTCATGTTAAATTATAAAACATTTTTATATGTTTTAATACACTTACCTGACTTTGGGTATGTAGCTAGAATAAGATCATCAGGCCTGGCTTCAAACTTACTGATTTTATCCCACATTTCTTTGGATGATACTGGCAATGGAACTCCATCCACTTCAAGAATGCTCAGTGGTGCTGATTTCTTTTCCGGAGTGTGAGTGTTTTCCTCAACCTGTGCCATCAGGAACCTGGCACTGATGTTGTCAACCCCATTTAAAATAAGATAAAATAAAATAAAATAAAGTGTTTTATTTAAAATAGCATATCTATTGTGACTTATAAAATACGTTTTATGGCTCATAGTAAGTGCTACCATGTTATTTACAGAAGTTGATTAGAATAACAGAAAATTAATGAAAGCTAACATAGATAATGCATTACTATAGAACTTTAAAAAAGTTATTCTACATACTTTATTTAATCTTTATAGCAACCACATAAAATATATGATGTCATTTCTGTTTTCTTAGTCCATGATCTAACAACCAAATTACCTGTTGGAGTAGTAGGAATAATAATAATGACCCTTATATGGCTTGATCATTTTCAAAACGTTATTTTGTGTAATTATAAATGACACTATTATATTGAAGAAAAATCACAGCAATAATTTTCAGAAATTTTCTAGAGTCAATTTTCTTTTAATTTCTACCATAGCAAATCTTCAAAAAACAAACTTTTATATGTTCATTCATTTATGGCCTTGTTTTTCAAAAATCAGTCATAGGTTTACAGCAAGAGCATGTGTTTATAAGATATCATGTGTTTGTAAAAATTAATTTTTGAAAATTGGCATTCAGTTAGGGTATGTCTGGGACATTTAACCCTACTGTACACATTAAGATCCTGTATCCCACTTGGAAGGAAAAAGAAAAACCATCCTTTCAAGATCAGTCTTCTATTAGCTGCCAGAAAAGAAGCTATATTTTGAGATTAAAAGAAGCAACAGAGATATGTAAGGGGAAGGTGATGTAATGCATGCAAAAATACATGAACTCTCAATGTACAAAGCCTTTCAGTTATTTGACATTGAATCAATGTTTGTTCCCCCTTTCTGTGTTGTGAGAGGAAACTTGAACACGTGGCAAAATATCCAGAGAAGAATATTTCTGTAGTTTATCAATCAGTGTTCCTGGAGAAATGGATTCTAGGGTGGCATGAACTTGAGGATTTTGCTGGGAAATACAGAGTGAAATGGGTTTCCTTGAGGCAGAATATCTTGGAGTCACATTCATTAATGGGCATTTTGAGTTCCTGTGAGAAGACACTAGTTTGCAGCATTTCCCAAATTTATTTATTTTAAAGAAGTGGGGTACGATTGAGGGTTAAGTATACAAATGTTCATTATGCAGGCACCCTTTTTTGATGAGGCGTGCCCCTCCCTCCCCTGGCAGTTTCCTTCAACTGCCAATTCCACCCTCCCTCCCCTGGCAGTTTCCCACTACTGCCAATCCCTTTCTTTTAGTATTATGATAATTGTTCAAGGTCCACTTATGTGTGAGAACATATGGTACTCTAGAACTTGCATTCTTTAAAACATGCTTTGGGAGACCGTAAACTTGTGCATATAGAAAAGCAGTGGATGGTTGCATAATTGAGACAGCCACTGGCACCCACTCTCAACTTTTTCTGTTGTTTCAAATTCAAAGAAATGAGCAACATTTTATTTATTTTTGCACCAAAATCTGGTATAATGACCTTTAATTCGTTTTAGTTTAAGGTGCAAGGTGTCTTTTTCTATGAATGTAGCAGCTGCCAGTGGTTAGTCATTTTGGAATCAGGACCAAGTATCAGTTTTGTTTTGACACGTGCCATCTTCAGTAAAACCTGTAAATTTAAATATATGGGATGTGGTTCAGTAAATTGCATATAGACTTACTGATGCTCTAATTATTGCATCTTTAGCAGTGGGAGTCTTTTTAAGTTGACTCCCTCCTTGTGACATGATCTGAGTGTTAACAGCTTCCTGTTATGACAAGGATGCTTTGGGCTCATCATGGAAAGTTCCTACACTAGTCTTGGAATCAGCTGTATCTCCTGGGAGTCCCAGCTTCTTTCTCTGTGGAGTGAGATATAAAGCCTCTATCTGCGCTGGGTCTCCTCATTGCTTGCGGACTCATCACTGGCTTCCTGGCCTTTTCAGTGGTCATAGGTAAGAATATGAAGTTTTTGAAGAGAAAATACTTGAGTCACCCTGAGGTTTCCATTTCAAATGCGGGTCTATTATTTAATTAACCACCTCAGGCTTATATTTGCATCACCTTATTCTCATGCCCAAAAAACGTCTTGGATCTAGTAAGTCCTATTCAAAAATAAGCACAATTTCACTTATGAACACAGGTATGGAAAGTCTATGTAAGATATTAATCCACTGAACCCAATCGCTTATTCAAACTTTATCACTCATGTAAAAATGGTTGAACTTCAGAAAAAGTTTTCAAAGTAAGTTATCACAATCATGAACCAAACAGCTCTATAGTGGCAAAAAGTTCTCTAACTCTGACGCTAAGCAACAGCAATAACAAAAACCTTCTTAAAAAAACTCATCGTATTTATTTATTTTTATTTTAGAGTTGTGATGTCCACGTGAGGATTTGCTACAGAAGTAAGTTGCATGCGGGTGAGGTTTGGGCTTCTAGTAAGTTCTCTGTCCTCCTAGTCGTGGTCATGGTACCCAGTGGATGACTGTGTGTCCCTTATCCCACCTCCCTTCCTCCCCTGGTGAGCAATGTCCAGCGTCAGTTGTTGCTGCCTTTGTGCTCCCGCGCCAAGTGTTTCGGACCTGCTGATGAGTGAGAATATGCGGTATTCGGTTTTGGAGAATGATGACCTCCAGTTGCGTCTACGTTGTTGCAAAGGACATGATTTTGTTCTTCTTTATGACCGTATCATAATTCGTCATGTATACGCACCACATTTTCCTTAGCCATTCCACTTTTGATGGATATCTAGGTTGGTTTCATGTTTTTGCTATATGGAATAGTGCTGCAATGAGCATACCTGTGCAGGTGTCTTTTGGTAGAGCGATTTATGTTTCTCTGAGTATATTCCTGGAAGTGGGATTGCTGGATCATTTGGTAGCTCAATTTTTAGTTCTTTGAGAAAACACCACACTACTTCCCACAAAGGTTGAACTAGCTTATGTTTACATTTCCACCAACAGTGTAGAAGTATTCCACTATCTCTGCAGCCTCATCAACACCTATTTTTTTCTTAGCTTTTAGTGATAGCCATCCTGACTGATGTGAAGTGGTATCTTGTGGTAGTTTTGATCTGCATTTCTCTGATGATTAGTGAAACTGAGCATTTAAAAAAGTATGTTGGATGTCTTCCTTTGAGAAGTGTCTGTTCAAGCCCTTTGCTCTTCTTTTTATGGTGTCTTTTTTTTTCCCTGTCGATTTGCTTGAGTCCCTTATAGATCCTGTATGTTAGACCCTTGTCAGATGGATAGCTTGCAAATACTTTTTTCCCATTCTGTGGGTTCCCTTTATACTCTTGGTGGTTTATTTTGCTGTGCAAAAACATTGTAGTTTGATGAGGTCTCACCCGCCAATCTTAGCTTTTGCTGCATTTACTTTTGAGGACTCAGTCATGAATTCATTGCCTATTCCAATGTCCAAGAGGTGATCCCTAAATTTCTAAGATTCTTATAGTTTGGAGTTTCACCTTCAAGTCTTTGATCCATTTTGAGTTAATTTTTGTATATGGAGATAGGTAGAAGTCCAGTCTCATTCTTCTACATGTGGTTAGCTAGTTTCCCCTGCACTGTTTGCTAAATATAGTATCTTTTCACAAGGTTTGTTTTTGTCATCTTTGTTGAAGATGAGTTGGCTGAAGGCCTGTGATTTCTTTTCTGGATTCTCTGTCCTGTTCCATTGGTCTGTGTGTCTATTTTTGTACTAGTATCATTCTGCCTTTGTTATTATGACCTTGTAGTAAAGTTGGAGGTCTGGAAGTGTGATACCTTCAATCTTATCCTTTTTTGCTGAGGATTGCTTTAGCAATTCGGCTCTTTTTGGCTTTCATATGAATTTCTGTATTGTCTTTTCTTTTCTTTTTGAGTTGGAGTCTCACTCTGTCTCCCAGGCTGGAGTGCAGTGGCACACTCACGGCTACCCCAGCGTAGACCTGCTGGGCTCCAGGGATCCTTCTGCCTCAGACTTCTAAGTAGCTGGAACTACAGGTGCACATAACCATGCCCAGCTAATTTTTGATTTATTGTAGAGATGAGATCTTGCCAAATTGCCCGGGCTGGTCTTGAACCTGCGGGCTAAGGCAATTCATTTGCCTCGGTCTTCCAAAGTAGTGGGATTACAGGCTGAGCCACCGAGCCCGGCCCTGTATTATCTTTTCTAGGTCTGTGAAAAATGATGCTGGTAGTTTGATAGGAATTGCGTTTAATATGTAGATTGCCTTGGGTAGGATGGACATATTGATAATATTGATTCTTCCAGTTCATAAGCATGGGATGTTTTTCCATTTGTTTGTGTCATCCTGTATTTCTTTTGAGCATTGTTTGTAGTTCTCATTGTAAAAATATTTCACCTCTTTAGTTAGGTGGATGCCAAGGTATTTTATTTTTTGGTGGCTGCTGTGAATGGGATTGTGTTTTTATTTGGTTTTCAGTTTGCTTGTTGTTGGTGTATAGAAATGCAGCTGTTTTTTGTGCACTGATTTTGTATCCTGAGACTTTACTGAAGTCGTTTACCAGTGCAAGGAGGCTTTTGGCAGACTCTCTAGGGTTTTCTGGGTATAGAATCATATCATCTACAAAGAGGGATAACTTAACCTCCTCTTTTTCTATCTGTAGTTTCTTTCTCCTGCCTAATTTCTCTGACTAGGACTTCCAGTATTGTGTTAAATAGGAGGGGTGAGAGTGGGCATCCTTGTCTTTTTCCAGTTCTCAGGAGGAATGCTTTCAGTATCTGCCTATTAAGCATGTTGTTGGCTGTAGGCTTGTCACAGATGACTCTTATTATTTTGGGGAATGTTCCTTTGATGTCTAGATGTTCAAGGGTATTTATCAAGAAAGGATATTGTATTTTATTGAATACTTTTTTGCGTCTAATAAGATAATCATGTGGCTCTTGGTTTTCCATCTGTTTATGTGATGGATGACGTTTACTGATTTATGTATATTGGGAATGAAGCCCACCTGATCATAATGGATGATCCTTGAAGTATGCTGTTGGATGTGATTTGCTAGAATATTTTTGAGAATTTTCGCATCAATTTCATCAGAGAAATATTGGCTTATAGTTTTCTTTCCTTGTTGAGTGTTTGCTGTTTGGGGGTATCAGGATGATATTGGCCTCACAGAATGAGCTATGGAGAATTCCTTCCTTCTCTATTGCCTGGAATACTTTTAATAGAATTGGTGTCAGTTCTTCATTGTATGTCTTGTACCAACTGATCCAGGACTTTTTGGCAGGGAGGTTTCATATTACTAAATTGATTTCTTAAATTGTTATTGGTCTGCTTAGGGTTTCACTTTCTTCCTGTTTCAATCCTAGGAGTTTATGTGATGCCAGGAATTCCTCCACTTCTTCTAGATTTTCTAGTTTATTCACATAATGTGTTCATAGTAATCTCTGATAATATTTTGCATTTCTTCAGGGTCAGATGTAACATGACTTTTTTGTTTCTAATTGTATTTATTCAAATTTTCTTTTTTTTTTCTTAATTTGGCCAGTGGTCTGTGAATCATATTTATTCCTTTCAAAGAACCAGCTTCTTGTCGCATTGATCCTTTGCATTTTTTAGACACTATTTCTTTCAACTGTGGCTTTCTTTCCATAATTTCAAATTTTCTACTAATTTTAAGATTGGATTGCTCTGGTCTTTCCAGTTCCCTTAGGTGTGACATTAGACTGTTTACTTGTATCCATCTATTTTCTTGATATGTATGTGCATTGCTATAAATTGCCCTTTTAGCATCATTTTCATGGTAACCCATAGGTTTTGGAAATTTTGTGTCTTATAAAAACCTTTTGAAAACTAATTTTAGAAGAAAACTTTCTTAACTTGATATAACTACTTGTACAAACACTACAGAAAATATCCATTTAATGAAGAAACTCTAGAAGTATTTCCTGGAAGATTTGCAAGCAAACGTAAATGTAGTCATAATTGCTACTGGCTGATATGGAATGAAATAGTCTGAACAATGAGATAGAAAAGAAAAAAATATAGGAACTAAAACAGGAGAGACAATATCTATTATTTTCAAAAGATCAGAATCTACAAGAAAACCCCAAAATAATTCTCATAAATTAAAAGAACCATGGCAATAATATTTCTACAAATTTGTTAATACATGATGAGTATACCATTCAACTGTATCTTTCTTTATAAAGATAATGAAACTCAGAACATAATGTAAATCAAATAACATGCATAAAAAATGCATAGGTGTTTATTGAGAAACATGTAAGGTTTAGGAACTAGGAACAAGTACTAGATAAAACTGTTGAATTTCCCTGAGTTAATCCACATAATCCAGGCAATTCCAATTAAAAACTTTTAAAAAGTTTGAGATGAACTTGACAAACTAAATTTAAAGTGTATATAGGTCAACAAAGGACTAGGAATAGATCAGCAATCTTCTTACCAAATATGAAGGAATATTTTAAAGCCATAATAATACAAATTATGTGCTATTGGATCTGGAACAGATAGTTCAATGCAGTGAACTAGCATATCAGTGCAGACCCACAAGCTTATGGGACTTTGTAGGTAAGGGTGGTAACTTTATAAATGTGAGGGGTAAGAAGTTATTACTTTCTAAGTAGGTTGGGACAAATTCCTCAGTGTGTGTAGAAAAATAAAAGTAGACTTGTAACTTCCTATGATGCATAAAAATAAACTCCAAAGATATTAATGTCTGAAATAAGAGTCATACAGAATGAATAAAATAAAATATGAGGAACTATCTCCATATATGCTAAACATTATTAAATACAAACTATACCATGAAAATGCGATGGATTTCACCACAAAAAGTCTACTTGTCTTTGATTAGCCCAAGACACCAGGAATAAACTGGTGGATAAACAAAATGGAAGTTGACTAGGAAAACTTATTTTCTGTTTCTAAAACTGACATGGATGAAGACCTAAAGTAATCAGGAAGTGTCTCTAAAGAAACAAGAAAGGTAGAAAACCCTAAAGAGAAATTAGTGAAAAATGTAAATAGGTATTTCATGGTGATATCTGCTTATAATGGGATATAATTTAGGTGTAGAATAAATCACCAAAGGCAGGGCAGCCTGTTTCTAACTCAGAAGGATATAACTCAGAAAGGTTTTCAAGATAACTGATGTGATTACTCTCAAAACTGGCAATATTTCGGGCCTTAGAAGTTCATGAGTTTTTAAGAGCATTGATAATTGTATTTCCAGAATTTCACGGTTTTCTTTATTTTTCCTGAAATTTGTGGATGGAAAGGACTGTGGAGATTCTGAGTAAAAGGTAAATCTTTATAATGTTATTTTAAAATACTAGTGAAATTTGTGTGCCTATTAGAGGATGGGTGAATTGGGATTCCCCTGGTTGGGAATACAACATCAAGAAATTTTCTTTCTATGATTATATTCCTTCAGTATCCTGGATTTTATGGGTAATCCCGTGAATCAATTTTTTGATGAACTCCACTGATTTATTGCTATCAACTTGGGTAACAGTAATATCAAAACACAACAAGGTTCTTTAATTTGACATCTGTTTTTATAGGTGCTTCTGTACTTGTCAGCTGATCATTTTTGTTTCTGAAGAAGTTGAAAGTCATGGATTTTCCACAAATCATATGCCTCCAATTATAAATAGTCATTCTTTTATCTTCTTCAGATGACAGGTTTGGCCTACAAAACTAAGTTAGCCATATGAACTGGTTTAATTTCTGTGAGAAGCTGAAATTTATTGAAGTTGGTGACAGCATAGCTGTTGACAACTTTTGGTTTTTTCTTCTTAAAACCAAAACACATGCACAACTAAATCAGATGAACAAGAGAATCTCTGTCCCTAACAGAGACTGGGTAACTATGGGATTCCTTTTCTTATAAAGAATGAAGTCTGGCTTCAAGTGTTCCTGAAATGGATAATGATATGTAACATTTAAAACAGTATTTTGAAGGAGGTTAGTTCACTAACTGAAGAATGATAAGACTTTTCTGTTAATAGTAGCTTCTTTCGAGGAGTATCATGGAAGAACATTTTGAGTCATTGGAATTATAACTAAAAAAGAAACTATAGAATAATTACATGTGGTCTTGAACCTATTTAACGGCAGAATATTAAAACTAAATTGCCATTAGAGTGTCCTAAAAAAATGCAAGTTTTCTGTGTCCCATGATTTATAAACACTTTTAAAGAGGCCAAAATAAACATATGCATATTATCACCCAAAGGCATGTGGTTAATTTATAAGTAAAGAACAGATACAAAACATTGGCAGAAGCGAATTCTAATTTGCCCTCATAAAATAAAAGTGGATTAGGCCCAATTTGTTGATTTTGCTGAAATAACTTTGAACTTTCCCGAGGATTCTAGCTAATCCATTTCAATTTTTTAAAATGATATAAAGAATGTTGGTAATTTCAACTGACATTTTTTATTATAGTCAAGTAACGAATATTCTAATAATGACTGCGAATGCAGAATGTGCTTGACATCTTTGGCCAGTTCACACTTCCATTTAGCAAATATTTTAAAACACCTGCACTTACGCAAACCTAGATGTCAAGCAGGCCTAAGGAAAGACCTTGGGGATGGGGTGTGAGCAAAATGCACAGGGCTGCCACCTTCACAGAACGTAAATCTGGCTGTGAAGATGATAATGGGTAAGTTATTGCACAGAGGATTATCATGAAAGGGGAAGGACCCAGTGTTAGGGGATTGGGAGGCAGGGACCTAAAACAGGATGGGTGAGGAAGCTGAGGTTCTGTTACTGGAGGAAGTGACATTTGGGTTGAAAGCTGGAGGATAAGTTTATGAAATCCAGATGGGGAGGAGGGGGAAGGCGGTCCCAGGCAAGAAACGGACAGGTGCATGCCCTTCTCAAGGAACTAAGCCAGGTTCACTATGGAAGCAGCGTTGCCCACAGGGATTGTAGAGGGGCATGATAGAACACCACCAAGTAGTATCTCGGTAAAGCCACCAAAGGTCAAAAGTAAAGAAAGAATCCTAAGTGGAGCCAGTCAGGGAGCCAGTCTTGTCAGAGGAGGAAAGACTAGGCTGGTCTTAGATTTTCTTGTTCCCATACCTAGTGCCAATCACAGTGGAGCAATGTCTTCAAAACTTTAAAAGACAGAAAGTGCCGCCGAAGAATTTTATAGGCAGCCACCTTGCATTTCAAATGTGAAAGGAACCAAACAAAATGATTAAGCATGTAAGAACTCAGGGAATTCAGCCTCTGTTCTTTCCTGACAAATAAACCAGCAAAACTCTTTGACAACTAAATCCAGCCAGTGAGAGGTAAATGAATAACAATTTGAAGTTGAATATGGAGACTCTGTGATGCAGGACAATTGCTGAGGTCTAATTCATTTCAATACAGGCTCAAAACAATGTCACTGTGAGAATTATGGCTAAAAATTTTTTAAAAAGAGATGTGATACACTTTTTGTTTAAATTGTAAAATCAATAATTTAACCAACAAAATTTTACCTACAAAAATGAGTATGTAGGTAACAAGAAACAGAGTCTACTGCTAAATGCTTGCTATAATCATGTTTTTCTTTTTAACTCTACCCAATATCTTTTTTTTTTTTTTGAGTTGGAGTCTCACTCTGTCGCCCAGACTGGAGTGCAGTGGCCGCTCCCAGCCACCGCAGCCTCGACCTGCTGGACTCCGGCGATCCTTCCGCCTCAGCCTTCCAAGTAGCTGGAACTACAGGCGTGCGCTACCACGCCCGGCTAGTTTTTTGATTTATTGTAGAGATGAGGTCT
>CAUYQG010274772.1:0-23694 GCA_963574415.1 Tarsius wallacei | reverse complement strand
AGTGGCCGCTCCCGGTCACCGCAGCCTCGACCTGCTGGGCTCTGGCGATCCTTCCGCCTCAGCCTTCCAAGTAGCTGGAACTACAGGCGCGTGCTACCATGCCCGGCTAATTTTTTGATTTATTGTAGAGATGAGGTCTTGCTTGCCCAGGCGGGTCTTGAGCCCGCGGGCTTAGGCAATCCACTCACCTCAGCCTCCCAAAGGTGCGGGAGTATAGGCTGAGCCACCGAACCCGGCTTGTTATTGGTCTCTTAAGATTTTTCTATTTCTTCCTGATTGAATCTTGGTAAGTTATATGATGCCAATAATTTATTCATTTTTTTCTAGGTTTTCCAGTTTGTTAGCATACAATTGTTCAAGATAGTTTTTGATGATGTTTTGTATTTCTGCAGAGATAGTTGTAGTGTCTTGTTTTTCATTTCTAATTTTATTTTGGTCTTCTCTTTTTTCTTGGTTAGTCTTGCTAGCAATTTATCAATTTTGCTTATCTTTTCAGAGCACCAACTTGTTGACCCTTTTGTTTTTTTTAGCTTCCATTTTATTTAGTTCTGTTCTAATCTTTGTTATTCCTTTTCTTCTGATAATTCACAATTTGATATGCTCTTGTTTTTCTAGTTCCTTGAGGGGCATCGTTAGGTTGCTGATTTGAAATTTTTCTTTTTGTTATGTAGACATTTATTAAGATAAACTTCCCTCTCAGCTCTATTTTTGCTGTATCCCAAATGGTTTGTCATGTTGCTTTTCCATTTTTATTTGTTTTGAACACTTCTTGATTTTTATCTTAGTTTCCTCATTTACCCAGTGGCCATTCAGGAGCTTGTTGTTTAATTTCTATGTATTTGAACAGTTTCCAAAGTTCTTGGTATTGATTTGTGGTTTCATTTTATTGTTGTCTGAGAAGACACTTAACATGATTTCAACTTTTTAAAATTTGTTGAGACTTTTTTGTGACCTGACATATGGTCTATCCTGGAGAATGTTCCATGTGCTTATGAGAGGAATATGTATCCTGTTTTTGAATAAAATGATCTGTAAACATTTGTTAGATCCTGGTCTAAGATTCAGTTTAAATCTAATCATCCCTTGTTGAGTTTCTGTCTAAGATAATCTGTCTCATGCTGAAAGTAGGGTGTTGAAGTTCCCCACTATAATTGCATTGTAGTCTTTCACTATCTTTACATCTAGTGATATTTGTTTTTTAAATGTGAATGCTCTGGTGCTGGGTGCATTTATATGTATACTTATTACATCATCTTGTTGCATTGATCCTTATATAGTGACCATATTTGTCTTTTTAAAAAATACTGTTTTTGACTTAAAGTCTGTTTTATTTGATAAGAGTACAGCTATTCTTAGTCACTTTGGTTTCCATTTGTGTGGAATTAAAAAAAAATCCCTTTACTTTCAGTCTATATGTGGTTTTATTTTTATTTTTATTTTTTTGAGTTGGGGTCTCACTCTGTCTCCCAGGCTGGAGTGAAGTGGCACACTCACAGCCACTCCAGTATAGACTTGCTGTGCTCTGGCAATCCTTCCACCTCGGCCTCTCAAGTAGCCAGAACTACAGGCATGTGCTACCATGTCTGGCTAATTTTTGTTACTTTATTGTAGAGACAAGGTCTCACCTATATGTGTTTTTATAGGTAAAGTGCGCTTCCTACATATAGTTGGATCATGTTTTATAAAATCTATTCAATGAGTCTATATATTGTTAGTGAAGAAATTAGTACTTTTACATTCAAGGTTATTATTGATATATGAGTTTTTTCTGTCATATTTTAAATTATTTTCTGGGTGTTTTGTTTGTTCTTTGTTTCTGTTTCTCTTGTTGTTTGTCTTTGTGATTTGGTGGTTTTTCTGTAGTGGTACAATCTGAATATTTTCTTCATTTGTGTGTTTGTTTTATCTGTGATTTTTAGACTTTCATGTGTTTTCATGATGGTAACTCTAGTCTAGTGATTTTTCTTCAGTGTTTTCTTGTCCAAGGGAAGTATTTTATTTCTCCTTCATTTATGAAGGATAATTTTGCTGGGTATAGTATCCTTGCTTGGCAGGTCTCCTTTTTTTATCCCCTTCATTCAGCACTTTGACTATATTGTTTCATTTTCTTCTGGCCTATATGCTTTCTGTTGAGAAGTCTGTTTTTTGGTCCTTTTTTTTTTTTTTTGGTCTGGTTTTGGTATCAAAGTAATGATGACCTCGTCAAATGAGTTAGGAAGAATTTCTACATCTTATATTTTTGTTAGTCTGATGGGGATTCCTTTGTAGGTGACTAGATGTTTTCCTCTTGCAGTTTTAAGAATGCTCTCTTTTTCTTTTACTTTCAACAGTTTGACTATTATGTGCCACAGAGAAGAACTTTTGCATTGTATCTGTTTGGGAATCACTGGATTTCTTTTATATGGATGTGTAAATCTCTTGCGAGACTTGGGAATTTTTCATTATTATTTTGTTAAATAGCATTTTGAACCCTTTCAGTTCATCTTCATTTTCTAGTATACCAATACTTCATATATTTTGTTGCTTTATTATTTTTGATGTTCTATACAGCAGAAAAGTTCTGTTCATTCATTTTCTTGTCTGTGTTATTCCAAAATATCTGTCTTCTAGTTCTTAGATTCTTTCTTGTGCTTGATCTAGTCTATTGTTGAAGCTTTTAAATGTATTTTATATGTCATTCAATAAATCAATTTCTATAACTTATTTGGTACTTTTTAATGATATGTATCTCTTTGGTAAATTTCTCATTTACATCAGTTGCATTTATGATTTCTTTGTATTTTTTTGAAATTCTCTTGTATCTCACTGAGTTTCTTTAGTATCAAAATTTTGAATTTTTTTGATGTTATGAATTTCTTTTTTATTGGGATCTGTTGCTGGAGAACTATGGTGTTCCTTTGGAGGTGTCATATTTTCTTGCCTTTTCATGTTTCTTGTGTGCTTATGTTGATGTCTGAGCACCTGGTGTAATAGTCACTTCTAATTTTTAATTGAATTTCATAGAAGTGGTCTTTTCTTGATAATATGTCAATAGCGTGGGTTGGGTAGGGATTTTTTACTTTAATTTTTGGTGTATGTAGTAGTGTAGTCTATAGTTTCTTCAACTGTAAATAACATCAGTGGTATCTGTGATTTCCTTGGTGGTTAGAATGCAGTCATTTGTGGAGGTTGTGGTGAAATTGTGCTAGGAACATGGATGCTTGGTGGGCTAGTCTTTGGGCTCCAATGGTGGCAGCAAAAGACTGAGCATGCTTACTCTTTGGTCCCAGGGCAGCATATGACGGCACTGGTGTTAGTGGATCCAGGAGGGCTAATTCTTGAGCTTCCAGTTTGCTTGCTTATAAGTTAATAGTGACAGTAGTGTGCTGGGCAAGTGTGCAGGTCCTTGGGCCCCTGGGTAGCCAATGTGTTATGAGTGATGACAGCAGCTATAACAGGATGATGCTCTGCATCCTAAGTGGTGTGTGTTAATGTTGGAAGTGGCTCTGATGGGCCGCAAAATCTAGTTGCCAGGGTCCTAGATGATGTTTGTGGATTGATCTTTTCAGCAGTGGTGGAAGGCTGGGTAAGTTCATCTTCGGGTTCCCCGGGTAGTGCACAGATGCCAGAGGTACAGGTCCCTGGGCAGTGTGCTTGAGCAGTGAGGGGTGGTGCCAGGTTGAGCAGTTCTGGTTTCAGTACTTTGGTGATATGCAGGGGCATATGCTGTAGTAAACATGTTGGGATGATTTGTGGTGGTGAGTGTGGATAACCTGACTAGAGACAGAGTTTTTGCTAGAGCACTGCAGTCCTCCTGTTAGTGTTGGTGAGGTTGCTATCCCTCTGAAGGCAGCTTTCAGGCTCTGGGGAGTGTACACTTCATCTCAAGCAGCAGCAGTGACCACAGAAGTGTGCACGAGGAATTTGTATTTGAGATGTGCACTAGAGAACGGAGGTTCCTGATATGGGCAGGGCTGGCTCTCACAGCCCCAAACAGGGAATTCTCAGGTTCTGGATAAAACTTATTTCAGCTCTTGCGGCAGTAGTGACTGTAGCATTGTGTAAAGTGGGGGAGGAATCTCATCCTTTATGTGTAGGCTTGAGCATGGAGATCTTGCTGCCAGTGGGGTCAGGGTCACCAACCTTTGTCCCACAGTGCCAGACATGCAGCTTTGAGAATTTTTCATTTTCAGTGGCAACAGCAGCAACAGTGACATGCAGAGTGGGGGAGGAACCAATCCTCTGTGTGAGAGTAAGGGTATGGTCACCCCTTACGTCCCCAGACGTGCAGCTCTCAGGCTTGCCTATTTTCAGTGGCAACAGCAGGTAGCCATTACATGAAGGTGAGGGGAAGAGACACTTCCTTCCTTATACGAGTTGGGGAACAGTTACTACTCACAGTCCCAGACAGGCAGCTCACTGGCTTGTTTGCCCCAGCCCCAGATGGCAGCAACAATGGTTATGACTGTGGCAGTGTGGTGTGTGGGGGGGAAGATGTTCCACTCTCTGTGAGTGGGGGTGGGATTATTACCCCAATTCTCAGACAGTCAGCTTTTCGGCTCATCTGCCTGGTCCGGTGGCAGCAACTCCTGCGCAGTGTGCAGAAGGTGGGAAGGAACTCCACTTTCCAATTGTGAGCCTAAGCACAGAGTCTTTTCCACTGCTAGGGTCGGGGTCACTTCTCAAAGCCCCAGACAGGGAGCACTTAGGGGTAGTCTGGAAAGCACACACTCTGGTTTCCTTTGTTTCAGGAGCTGGTCCTGCATGTGCTACACTGTCCTTTTCCTGGGGAGTAGTCCTCCATGTGGTCTTGAGTACTGTGGAATCTGTAGCACTTTTGGGTTCAGACATGCTGTGTTACTGTAGCCCTATGGGTGGACACTGGGGGGTGTCAGTGGGGACTCCTGAAATATATACAACTAGGGATTGTGGTGCCCAGGGCAAGATGCAGTCCAGTGATGGCCGTGCTCTCACAATAACATTGCATGGCAACAATTTAGGTCTCCAGGGAGTGTGTGACCAAACATGAGCTCCCTGTATGGTGTAATGCCCTCCTGGAGCCCCCAGATTATTGCTCACAATAATAGTGTCAGGGTTCATTTGGGCAGAGGAACTTTCCTGTGGTTAACATTGCATCAGTACACAATGGAGATGCGAACCACTGAGGATCTCTCATCCCTTCCTTGCAGTAGGGCTCCCAACTGACTCTGGCAGAGCCTGTTTGGTTTCTTCTCCTTCTGTGCCTCGGCTATTTCTTTTCTGTTCTTTCTTTTTTTTTTTGAGTTGGAGTCTCACTGTCACCCAGGTTGGAATGCAGTGGCATGGTTATGGCCACCACAGTCTCAGCCTTCCAAGTAACTGGAACCACAGGTGCGTGTCACCATATCTGGCTAATTTATTGATTGACTGACTGATTGATTGATTGCAGAGATGAAGTCTTGTGAAGTTGTCCAGGCTTGTCTTGGACCCGTGGGCTCAGGCTGTCCTCTCGCCTCTGCCTCCCAAAGTGCTGGGATTACAGGTGTGAGCCACTGTGCCTGGCATATGTCTTATGACGTCCCTGTTGAGCTCCAGTATTCTCTTCTACATGTTCTATTGAAGGTGTGATTTTCTATTTGCAATGTTGATCCTTCTGTTAAAGAGGGCAAGTGCCCAATGTCTCTATTCAGCCATCTTGAACCAAAGTCTGGGCTTGTTTTTTTTTTGTGGGGGCAGAGGGGTTGTAGTTTTTATTACTGCTTCGATCTTTTTACTCATTATTGGTCTGTTCAAATTTTCTATTTATTCATGGTTCAATCTTGGTGGCTTGTATGTGCCCCCAAAATTATCTATTTCTTTTAGGTTTTCCAATGTATTGGCATATACCTGTTCATAATAGTCTTTAATAATCCATTATATTTCTGTGGCATTTAGGTATAATATCTCTTTTTTCATCTCTGGTGTCATTCATTTGAGCCTTCTCTCTGTTCTGAGTCTAGCTACAGGTTTGCTAATTTTGTTTATCTTTTCAGTAAACCAGTTTTTAGTTTTACTGATCTTTTGTAATTTTTGTTAGTTATATTTCTACTTATTTTTGCTCTTTATTCTTTCTTTCCTTCTACTAATTTTGGGGTTGGCTTGTACTTGCTGTTTTGTTCCTTGACGTGCATTATTAAGTTGTTCATTTGAGATCTTTCTGCTTTTTGATGTAGGCATTTATTGCTATAAATTTCCCTCTTAGACCGATTTTCTGATAGATTTTGATATGTTACATTTACAAGTTCATTTATTTTAATACGTTTTTAAATTTTCTTTTTTAATTTCTTTATTGACCTATTAGTCATTCAAAAGTATGTTGTTTAATTTCTATGTATTAGTATAGTTTCCAAGTTCCCCTTGTTATTGATTTGTGTCTTATTCCATTGTGGTCTGAAACGATACTTGATATGATTGCTAATTTAAACAATTTGTTTAGAGTTGCTTTGTGGCCTAACATATGATCTTTCCTGGAGGATGTTTCATGTGCTAATGAGAAAAAATGTGTATTTTTTAGCTGTTGGATAAAATGTTCTGTAAATGTCAGTTAACTCCATTTGTTCTAGAGTGTTTGTTAATTTTCTCTCTTGATGATCTGTCCATTGTTGAAAGTGGACTATTGAAGTACCTACTATTATTGTGTTGCAATCTATCTCTCCCTTTAGATCTACTAATATTTGCCTTATATATTTGGGTCCTCTGATATTGAGTGTGTGTATAGTTAGAATCATTAAATCCTCTTGCTGAGTTGGCTTCTTTTATCATTGATAATTACTTTGTATTTTTGCAGTTGTTGACTTGAAATTTATTTTCTCTGATAATAGTATATGAAGGAGGACCCCAAAAACTCCAGAATTTATTTATAAAATTTGTGTATTTATTCTTGTATGTTTAAACTTCAGTCACCTTCTCTATTTGATGCTATATACTATCGAGTGGCTTTTTCCTCTGCTCAAAACTGTTTTTGAACTTAAGTTGCTTTTTCTACTGCTCAAAAGAGTTTTTGAACTTGTCAAAATGATGCTTTTGGGTACTCTTGCTGTTTTTTGTTTTGCCTCTCCCACATCAGTAAAATGTTTCCCTTTAAGGACTTTTTTTATCCCAGGAAACAAAAAAAAAGTTGCTTGGGGCAAGACATAGTAAATAGGGAGGATGGGGCATGGGAGCTATGCCATTTTTGGTCAAAAACTGCTGAACACTCAACATGGTGTGGGCAGATGTGCTCATAAATCACCCATCATAAAATGGGCAAATGCATTGAAAGAATCTAAAAAAAATCACTGAAGCTGAATACAGTCTCTCACAACAATGCTAGCTGGTACACCTATGCCAATGGGTTTTAGAACACTTATCTAGTAGGGGTAGCCTGTGCTACAAGGGGCTTGCTCTTCAAAAATAATTCCATTTTTTGGGGAGTCTTTCCTCATAGCTATTCCTTCTCTTCTTGGTTTTCATTTGCATGATTTTTTTTTTTTTTTGAGTTGGAGTCTCACTCTGTGGCCCAGACTGGAGTGCAGTGGCCGCTCCCGGCCACCGCAGCCTCGACCTGCTGGGCTCCGGCAATCCTTCCGCCTCAGCCTTCCGAGTAGCTGGAACTACAGGCGCGTGCTACCACGACCGGCTAATTTTTTGATTTATTGTAGAGATGAGGTCTCTCCAAGTTGCCCAGGCGGGTCTCGAACCCACGGGCTCAGGCGATCCACTCACCTCAGCCTCCCAAGGTGCGGGATTACAGGCTGAGCCACAGAGCCCGGCGATTTTGTTTTCATTTCTTCACTTTCGTTTCAAGTGTGTGTGTGTGTGTATTTTATGAGTGAGTTTCTTGTAGGCTGCATATAGTTGTGTTTTTTCCCTTGATTTAGTCACACTCTTATCTTTTAATTAGACAATTTTTTACATTTATACTTAGTGTTATTATTGATGAGTAAGAACTTTCTACTGCCATTTTGCTACTTGCTTTCTGGTTGTATTGTAAGTCTTCCCTCCCTCCCTCCTTCTGTCCCTCCTTTCCTCCTTCCTTCCTTCTTTCCTTCCCTCCTTCCTTCCTTCTTTCCTTCCTCTTTCTTTTCTTAGCGCTTAAGTGATTTTTCTCTCATAGTATGTTTTAATTCCATTAAAAAAAATTTTTGGTGCATCTTTTGAAGGCTTTTGCTTTGTGGTTACCATGAGGCTAAAAACAAAAACCTTATGGTAAAAATAAGTTATTTTAAACTGATGACAACTTAACTTTGATCACACACACATACACACACCAATGAAAAAACTAAAAAAACTTTGCACTTTAACTTTTCCCTTCCGATTTTTAACTTAACTCATATTTCAAATTGTATCTTTTCATTTTGTCTATCTCAACACATTATTGTTGTTATTATTTTTGCTAGATTTGTCTTTCACACCAAAGGTATGAGTGGCCTTTATACCACAATTATAGTACAGTAAGCCTCCTACATATGAATCTTCAAGTTGCAAACTTTCAAAGATGCAAACGTGCATTTGTATGTCCAATAATATAAGTTAGCTCACATGCCTGGCATACATTGTCATATACATGCATCCTCTACAAGTGGTTGTGCTTTTGTGAGGTCTCGCCAAGTTGCCCAGGCGGGTCTCGAACCCGCGGGCTCAGGCTCAGTATTATATAGAATACGATAGTAAAGTATCTTTATTTCAAGCCCAGGATTTTGGAAGCAAGCATAAAAGCAGTGGTGGTGTAGTTGGTACAGTACTATATAGCCGATTGTGTTCGTTGGGTACCCAGCCTAATTTTGTTAGATCATGATGAATCATATATTCAGCTCTTCTTTGGGATTACAGAGTTTGGAAAACATTGCTTTCTTTTTACACAAGTATTATATACTTCTTTCTAGTTTTTCTCAGATATTTTGAACTTTTTAGTTGCTATTGTGAATAAACTTTTAAAAATTACATTTGAACATTGGTTCATAGAAAAGTGACTGGTAGCTGTATATTGATTTTATATCCAGTCATCTCACTGCTTTGCTAGTTAGTTCTAATTTTTAAGTTGATTCTCATCTTCTTTAAAAATTTGTTTTAAAATTGAGGTGTACAGGTAAGGGTTAGGTATACAGATATTCACTGGGAAGGTACCCTTGTTGATGAAGTGTGCCCCCCTCTTCCCGAGACAGATATCGACTACCGTTAATCCCAACTCTCTGCTCCCACCCCCCGTAGTTTCCCACGACTGTCAATCCTTTGCTTATAGTATTATGGTAGTTGTTCAAGGTCCACTTATGAATGAGAAGATGTGATACTCAGATCTTTGTTTATGTGAAAGATCACTCAGTATTATAAATTCTAATTCCGTCCAGGTTGCTGTGAAATTCATGATTTTGTTCTTCTTTATGGCTTCGTAATATTCCATCGTGTGTATGTACCACATTTTTTTAAACCAGTCCTCTTTTGATGGGCAGCACGGTTGGTTCCATGTTCTTGCTATTGTGAACAATGCTGTGATAAACATACATGAGCAGGTATCTTTTTCATAGAGTGATTTGAGTTCTCCCAGGTAAATTCCCAGTAGGGGGATTGTGAGGTAATATGGCAGGTTGAGTTTTAGAATGTTTAGGAATTGCCACACTGATTTCCACAGAGGCTGTACTAGTTTACACTCCCACCAACAGTGTGGTAGTGTTCCCTTTTCACCACATTCTCCCCAGCCTCTGTTGTTTTTGAATTATTGATGATGGCCATCTTGACTGGAGTTAGATGGTATCTCAGTGTAGTTTTAATTTGCTTTTCTTTGATGACTAGTGAGGTTAAGCATTTTTTCATGTAACTGTTGGTTGCTAATATGTCTTCTTTTGAGAACTGTCTATTCATATCTTTTGCTCACTTTGTAATGATTGCTTGTTTCTTTTCAGCACATTTGAGTTCCTTGTAGATCTTAGATGTTAGGCCTTTGTCAGACATACATTAGCAAATACTTTTTCCCAGTCTGTGGGCTGTCTCCCTGCTCTCTTTATGGTTTCTTTGACTTTGCAGAAGCTTGTCAGTTAAATGAAGTCCCACTTGTCTATCTTATCTCTTATGGCCTGTGCATTTTGGGTTTTGCTCAGGAATTGGTTGCCAGTTCCGAGTTCCATAAGGGTATCTTCTGCATTTTCTAAGGTTCTTACAGTTTGAGGTTTTACATTTAGGTCTCTGATCCATTGAGAGTTAATTTTTGTGTATGGGGATAGATAGGGGTCCTGTTTCAATCTTCTGCATGTGGTCAGTCAGTTTTCCCAGTACCATTTACAGAATAGGTTCTTGTCTCCCCAGTGGTAGGTGGTGGAGGCTTTGTCAGAGATGAGTTGGTTGAGAAATTGAGGTTTTGCTTCTGGAATCTCAATTCTATTCCATTGGTCTATATGCCTGTTCTTATACCAATACCAGGCTGTTTTGATTATTGTAACTTTATAATAAAATTTAAAGTCTGGGAGTGTGTGATACTCCCGCTTTTTTTTTTTTTTTTTTTGCTGAGGATTATTTTGGCTATTTGTGGTTGTTTATGTTTCCATATGAATTCCTGTATTGTCATTTCCAGGCCTGAGAAGAATGCTCTTGGTAATTTAATGGGTATTGCGTTGAATCTGTAGACAGACTTGGGTAAAATTGACATCTTAACAATGTTGGTTCTTCTAATCCATGAGCATGGGATATTTTTCCACTTGTTTGTATCATCTTTGATTTCTTTGAACAGTGTTTTGTAGTTTTCATTGTAAAGGTCTTTCACTTCTCTGGTTAGGAAGATGCCAAGGTATTTCTTTTTTTCTGGCTATTGTGAATGGAATTGTGCTTTTTATTTGGCTTTCAGTTTGTTTATTATTGGTGTAAAGAAATGCAATTTTCATCTGCACATTTATTTTATGCCCTGAGACTTTGCCAAAGTCTTTTATCAGTTCAAGGTTTTAGACAGATTTTCTTGGGTTTTAAAGGTATATAATCATGTCGTCTGCAAAGAGTGATAACTTGACTTCCTCTTTTCCTATTTGGATACTCCTGATTGCCTTCTCTTCTCTGATTGCTCTAGCTGGGACTTCCAAAACTATATTGAACAAGAGGGGTGAGAGTGGGCATCCTTGTCTTATTCTAGTTTTCAGGGGAAATGGTTCCAATTTTTGTCTGTTTAGGAGTATGCTGGCTGTGGGTTTCTTGTAGATGGCTTTTGCTATTTTGACGTATGTTCCACCTATGCCTAGGTGTTTGAGGGTTTTTATCAAGAAAGGGTGCTGGATTTTATCAAAAGCTTTTTCTGCTTCTAATGATATAATCATGTGGTTTCTGTTTTGACATCTGTTGATGTATTTAATTATGTTTATGATCTTATAATGTTGAACCAGCCTTGCATTCAAGATATGAAGCCTACTTGGTCATAATGGATGATTTTTGAGATGTGTTGTTGAATCCGGTTTGCTAGGATCTTGCTGAGAAGTTTAGTATCTATGTTCACCAAAGATATTGGCCTGTAGTTCTTTTTCTTTGTTGGGTCTTTACCTGGTTTTGGCATCAATGTGATGTTAGCTTCATAAAATGATTTGGGACGAGTTCCATCTTCTCAATCTCCTGGAATACTTTCAGTAGGATTGGTATCACTTCCTCCTTGTATGTCTTGTAGAATTCTGCTGGGGAATCATCTGGTCCAGGCCTTTTTTTTTTGTAGGTAGTTTTCTTATGGCATAGTCAATTTCCTTTATTGTTATTGGTCTACTTACTGTCTTGATTTCTTCTTGTTTTAACCTAAAGAGGTTGCATGATGTCAGAAAGTCCTCCATTTCCTTTAGGTTTACCAGTTTGTTTCCATAAAAGTGTATATAGTAGTCTCTGATGACCTTTTTTATTTCTTCAAGGTCAGTTGTGATTTCATCTTCTGTGTTTCTGATTGTGTTTATTTGGGCTTTTTCTCTCTTTTTCTTGGACAGTCTAGTTAAGGGACCATCAATCTTGTTTATCCTTTCAAAGAAGCAGCTTTCTGCTTCATTGATTTTTTGATTATCTTTCTTCTACGTCTCGGATTTGGGCTTTTATTTTGGTGATCTGAATTCTTCTGTTGAAGTTAGGGTTTTGCTGGTCTTGCTTTTTCAGCTTCTTAGGTGACTTGTTAGGCTGTTAATTTGTGATCCTTCCATTTTCTTCATGTGCGTTTTTAGAGATATGAATTCCCCTCTTACTACTGCTTTTGTGGCATCCCAGAGATTTTGGTAAGAGGTTTCTTCATTTTCATTTGTTTCCAGGTATCTTTAAATCTCTGTTTAGATTTCCATGTTGATCCAGGAGTTGTTTAACATCATGCTGTTTATTGTCCATATCTTTGTGGGTTTTGGTGGAATATTGTTTGTTGATATTTATTTTTATTCCACTGTGGTCTGAGAAGGTGCATGGCAACATTTCAATGTTTTGAAATTTGTTTATGCTTGATTTATGGTCAAGGATGTGGTCGATCTTAGAGTATGTACTATGCAGTGATGAGTAGAATGTATAGTCTGTGGTCATGGGGTGAAATGTTCTGTTGGTATAAATTGAGTCCATTTGGTCAAGAGTCATATTGAGGGTCCAGCTCTCCTTGCTGATTTTTTGTCCTGATGATTTATCTAGGGTTGTGAGTGGGGTATTAAAGTCCCCAGCTATGATAGTGTTAGAGTCAATATCATTTTTGAGTTTTCCTAGAAGCTGCTTTATGAAAGTTGGTGCTCCTATGTTGAGTGCATATATGTTTAGGATGGATATTTCTTGTTGATGTATTGAACCTTTTATCATTATGTAGTGGCCTTCTGTATCTTTTTAAATTTTTGATAACTTAAAGGGTATTTTGTCTGGGATTAAGATTGCAACTCCTTTCTTTTGTGTTCATTTTGCCTGAAATTTTGCTCCCCATCCTCTTACTTTGATTCTGTGGGTGTCCTTTCTGGTGAGATGAGTCTTTTGGAGGCAATATATTGTTGCCTGATGATATTTTATCCATTTTGCCATTCCATGTCTTTTCAGTGGTACATTTAGTCCATTCACATTCAGGCTAATTATTGAAATATGAGAGTTTAACTCTGTCATGAGGTTCTTATAGAGTTGTTGTTGTTCCTGTTTGTTTGTTTTCTTTCTTTTGGTTTTTGTGTTGATTCATGTGTGTTTTCAATCTTTTTCCTGTACTCTTGTGAAGAACATTGTCATTCTTTTTTCCTTTTCTCCTGTGTTTAATACTTTCTTAAGTATTACTTGTAGGGGTGGTCTGGAGGCAGTGTAAGTCCTTAGGGATTGGATATCTGGGAACGATTTTAATTTTCCCTCACTGCTGTAGCTTAGCTTGGCTGGGTAGGTTATTCTTGGTTGAAATTATTTATACTTGAGAACTTTAAAGATTGGGCTCTGAGCTCTTGTAGCCTGAAGTGTTTCTGTAGATAAATCTGCTGCTATTCTAATTGGTCTTCCATGGTAGGCAGTCTGACCTTTTTCTCTTGCTGCCTTTAGAATTTTTTCTTTTATACCTACTTTGTTTAGGTAAATTATTATGTGTCTGCGAGTTGGTCTTCTCATTTGTTGTCTTGCAGGGTCTCTCTGAATCTCTTGTGTTTGAATTTTCGCATCACTGATGAGATGAGGGAAATTTTCTTGAATAATTTCATGGAATGTTTGTTCCAGGGTGGTCTCTGTCTCTTTCTGCCTCAGGAAGTCCAATTACTCTTAGGTTCGTTCTCTTGTAGTAATTGCTTAATAATTGCTTATCTCTTGAAGGTTTGTTCTGTCTTTTTAAGCTTCTTTTCTAGTTTTTGACAGTTTGTGTTAGTTCTATATTTTGGTCCTCAAGCTCTGAGATTCCTTCTTCTTCTTGGTTGATTCTGCTTTCCATTCTCCTCAGTTTGTTATTTATTTCATTCACGATATTCTTTACTGCTGTTATCTTAGTTATCAACTCCTTCCTTGTCTCCTCTCAATTCTTTTTAATGTCTCTATTAACGTCTTGCTGTCTGAATTTGTAGTCATTGTGGGGACTCTTCATTGATTGCCTTCCGAAGTCTGTTTTCTCAGTGTCTGACTTCAGTGTCTTGAGAGACCCATATTCTTCTTTTGGCTTTTCTTTATTGTGTAGATTTTCCTCCACCCCTTCTTCTCCCCCCTCTTTAACTCTGTTTTTCAGGAATGGTGAGATTGCTTTTACCTCTTTTTGTTCAATCTCTTATTCTTCCTTATGTGTATCCTCTGGCTTTGACTTCTGAAGCTGGACTGTAGATTGGGGGCTGTACTTTTTGCAGTTTTCAGTTTTAATTGGTGGGGGGGCTGTGATTCAGAATCTATCTGCCAATCACAGTATCCACTGACAGGTGTAGGGGCACCCAGGGACCCACTTCCCACTGCTTACAATCTGTTCATGCAGTGGGTGTTTAGGTTTGCTCCCTGGAACAAAGTGAGGTAAGAAAAAGAAAAATAATGGGGGGGGGGGAGTCAAGAGGAAGTTTTAGAGAGAGAAGAGTAAGAGGGAATACAGCCAGACATACCAACTCACAAATGAAAAGAGACACAATGACAGAAAAGAGTAAACAGACAAACAAACAAAAATCCCTAAAGTGTACAGGTTATCATACAAACACACAATCCAACAAAATCCTGCCTTTTGATGTATTCTTCCCCTACACTAACAGGGGGTCTAAAGAATAGAAAGAGGAAAGAAGAAAAAAGAATCAATAAAATAATAAAATCAAAGTAAGTATGAAAATGTTGCCAAACCTAGAATGAAAGAGGAAAAAAAAAAAACAACCCTAAATCAAAAAACAAACAAAAGTGAGCAAACAAACAGTCAAAAAAATAAAATAAAAAATCAAAACAAGAAACCAGACTGGCTCTGAGGTCTTTCCTATATGTTCAAAGTCCTTTCAGCTCTGATCTCTAGCCCATCCCCTCTCTCTCCTTGCAGGCAGATAGGGTTACTCATAGCTTAGGACATTTGCCGCAGGCTTACTCTGGGAGGAGAATGAACCAGATTTCTGTTCCCTTGGCCTACTGTCTGTCAGGTGTGCCACACAGACCTGGGTTGTCTGTGGCTGATTCAGCAAAGGGGAGGGGCTTCTATCTCTCCTAGTTGGATAAGACTGCCTTAGGCAACAAGTTGGAGGCTGCAGAGCTGGCTGGGGTAATGCAGATCTCTGCCTGGAAAATGGCTGTGGTGGGCAGCTCCTCACTAGGCATGGACTCCTCTCCAGCTCTTCCCATCCTCTCTCTCCGCTGATCAGATCCGAAGTTCCAGCTGATCCGTTATGACAGGTGGTAGTGTGGGCCCAGCGCCAGGCACCAGGAATCAGGAAGATAGCCAGGCACTGCAGGTCGATGTGATGTGGGCGGCTTGGGGTGGGGGAGGGAGCCGGGAATTTCCCGGAGCCAGGAGCTGAGGGT
Organism: Tarsius wallacei; assembly: GCA_963574415.1. NCBI lineage: Eukaryota > Metazoa > Chordata > Mammalia > Primates > Tarsiidae > Tarsius > Tarsius wallacei. Next base: position 8,322 of record CAUYQG010274772.1, on the reverse strand, counting down.
CGTGGTGGCAGCCCAGGGACCAACCGCAGCAGTCATCCCTTGTGGAGACGGCAGCTGTGGTGGCGGCAGTGAGCTGCGTGGGACCGGATGTAGCAGCCACTCTTTGTGGAGGCAGTGGCAGTGGGGGCAGCAGCCACCCTTTATGGAGATCTTCACAGATCGACTTGTCCCGTTGCCATCTTGCCCGCCTTTGATTCTCATCTTTGATAAGAAATATCTGTATCTATATATGCATCTTTTTAAAAATATGTATTTTATTTTAGTGCTGTGGGGTGCATGTGAGGATTTACTACATAAGTAAATTTCATGCAGGTGATATTTGTACTTCTAGCAGACCCACTTTCCCAAAGTAGTGGACCTGGTACTCACTGTGGGGTTGTGTGCCAATTATCCCTCCTTCTTCCCTCCCCCTTTAGCAGTGTCCAATGTGCATTGTTCCTACCTATGACCAGCGACCAGGGCCTACTTATGAATGAGAACGTGATATTCAGTGTTTTTTTTCTGTAATAGTTCACTTAGTATGATGGTCTTCAGCCGCATCCATGTTGCTGCAAAGAACATGATTTTGTACTTTTTATGACTGCATGATATTCCATTGTATATATGTATCATATTTTCTTTCTCTAGTCCACTTTTGATGGACACCTGGGTTGGTTTCATGTTTTTGCTATTGTGAATAGTGCCACAGTGAACATATGTGTGCAGGTGTCTTTTTGACAGAGAAATTTATGTTCCTCTGTGTATATTCACACAAGTGGGATTGCTGGATTATATGGAAGCTCAATTTTTAGTTATTTGAGAAAAAGCCACAATGCTTTCTACAAAAATTGAACTAGCTTACATTATACAACAGTGTAGAAGCCTTGAGAAATATATTATTTATAAATAATGATAGTGCTGGTTTTTTATTTTTAACATTTATAACCTTATTCTTTTTTCTGGTTCTATTCCATTGGTAATACAGTCTATTTGGACTGAAATATTGGTAGCATTGTGGGCATCTTTGCTTTATTTTTGTCTTTTTTTGAGATGTTCATTATAGATTGTCAATATCCCTTATAAAATTAAGTGTTCTTCCTTTTTGTTATAGTTGTGAATCACATTAATACATTTCCAATGAATGTTCTCTGCTTTCTTGGATTAAAACTAACTTTTTCAGAATGTATTATTTTTTAATTGGATAATATTTATTATGTTTGATCTAGCTTTATCAATGAGATTTTACTTAATTTCCATTTTTGGTACTGGCTTTGTTACATTATATGACAGACAAAATGAACAGTTTGAACACAAATCTGTGAAAGGTGAGTGAAATATGTATGGGGGAATAATGTATGTGTGTGTGCATGCACATTCCCCAGGTTTATAAGACAGGATATAATTTTCGTTAAAAAATGAGGTTGGGGAGAAAGATTGAAGCTGAATTTTGAAGGCTCTTGAGCACATGCTTAAGTAGCTTGTCCTTTGTTCTGTAGGAAAGCTATTCAACTTCAAGCACAAGACAAACATAATTTGATTTGTGTTTTGAAAATTGGAGATGAAAAACATATTGCTTCTAGCAAAGAGATGGAATATGAAAAATATAAAGAGCAATTGGATTTGGAGTCATTAGACATCATGACTTCTAAGAGAACAGTATAAGGAGAATGTAATGGACATGAGAATAAATAAAACAACTATTAGGCCATTAGGTACTATTGAAAAGAAGCTTCAAAAACATGTCTCAAAGCATTATAAAACAATTGCCCAGACTGGTCAAGAGTATTGATATTTTAGACAGATACTGATGAAAATTTGGCAATAAAGATAAAGAAAATTGAAATGATAATTAGGCAGAATTATTAGTGATATGGTGATGACACATGCAGTAACAAAGGAGGAGGGTAACTTAAATATAATTTGTACATCAAATTTTATCACACACCAACAAAGTAGACTTTTTTACTCTGAACAAATGACTAATGCACTTGTGACTTATCACTAGAGAGTGAGCCCAAGAAAATGAACACAATGTTGTTGACTTAAGAGTATTCTCTCAACTCCCTCAGGAATGGTTTGTCTTGAATTGTCTAATACAGCTATAATCCTTAAAAACCTTATTTTTTCATTGAATATACTACATATATAGAAAGGCATACAAAACATAAATGCGTAGCTCAAGTAAGTCTTACAAAGTATAAATTGGTGTAACCATTATTATAGATGAGCAGTAGAACATCATTAACACTTCAGAATTACCCTTTCCACCTCATAACGACCCTGTGTCTTTCCCAAAAGAAACTACTATTCTTACTTTTGTGGAAATTGTCTCTGATTTTTTTTTATAGAGTGTCATCTAATAATGGATCTCTTAACAATATAGTTCATTTTTCCTTTTGATATTTTTAAGATTATTTTGCTGAATATAGTTGCAGGCTGTTCATTTTATTGCCATAACATTTCATTTTTGAACATACCATAACTTATTTGTTCATTCTATAGTTGATGGACATAATACTGCTATGATTCTTGTGTATGTCTCTAGGATCACAAATAGGCATACATTTCTGTTGGGTAGGAGTGACATCAGGTCATGAAGGACAAAGTTCTTCTGCTGTAGTAGATAGTAAATTATTTTTCAAGGAGACCAAACTTATTTGTACTCCCTAGAACAACATAAAATAATTCTTGTTGGTCTACATGCTTGTCAAAACCTGAAATTGTTAATCATCTAAATTTTATCCATATGGAGGCCAGGCACAAATAGTTGATTGTCATTTAGATTTTCATTTTCCTGATTATAATGAGATTGTGTACCTGTCACATATTTATTGATCATTTGGATATCTTCTAAATTATCTATTTTTCCATTGGGTGGTCTGTCTTTGTCTTTTTCTCATTGATTTTTAAGATGTGCGTTATATATTATCTTATGAGCCCTTTGACTATTATATCTATAAATACATCTCTTCTTTCCCCATGGTTTGCTTTTTTATTCCTTAAGGATGTATTTTAATAAACAAATATTTTTAATTTTAATGTTGAAGTAAGTAGACCATTTTATCAATATTTACATTTATGATTAGTGCTTTTGAAAAAAATTTTTTTAGTACTTTTGAAAACTACAAGTGTTTCTCTTCCCTGAGATCATGGAGTTATACTTCTATTCTAGATAGTTTACTATTTTTCCCTCCTAACCTGCATCACTTCCTTTGTCTTTCACTCTTGCTCACTGGAACTGCACATACATTTTTGCCTCAGTCCTAGCTTCTGAGGGAAATCAGGCAAAAACAAAATGCTTTGTACTCAGTACACACACACACACACACACACACACACACATACACAGGCACATGCACACACATATATCTTTTTTTCTAGTCTGATAGTCTCTACCTTTTCATTGATGTATTAGGTCATTTGCACTTAGTGTAATTATCAATATATTTAAGTGTAAACCTTACAATGTTTGTGTTTTTTCTTATTTTGTCACTTGTTCTATGTTCCTCTTGTATTTCTGCTGTCCTTATTGGATTATATATCATGATATTTTAGATTGGGAGATATACATACTCATTAAATTATAGCCATTATTTTAAATATTACAACATGTACTTTTTACTCATTAAAGTCTAATGTTAGTTGGTAATTTTACTCTTTCTTAGACATTGTAAAGATCATAGACTATCTCATTTGTCAATCCACTATGGATAATTCTATTTTTGCTGTGTACTTTATTTCTATTTACATTTTAACCTGAACAAGTCATTATTATTATTGTTTTAGGCCATCAATATTTTCTTAGCTTGAAGTCTTTCAAAAGTTAGTCTGAGAAAAAAATAGCAGATTTTCTATTTGGAAAGTGCTCCAAGAAAGCATAACAGGAAATAAGAAAAGGAAGTGAGAAAAATTAATAAAGGAAGCATCAATGAGAGGTGACTGTGGTAAGCAAGTGAAGTTCAATACTGCTCCACAAAGAAACCATGTTAAACACATCTCGGAATAATCCACTGAGTTATGCAGATCTTAAGGCAGTTAGCCACTAGCTGTCACTCTTTACTGATTGACAGTTGCCCCTGGTGTGTTCTTCCAGGTTGCACCTGCTTGTGACTGAGTAAGCTTCCAAGGTGCCAGAGAAATAACTTAGGCTGAAAATAAAAGAGAAATAAGCACTTGAGAAGAAAGTTATCAGCACACTGGAAATTGTCTGTGACTGCTTTTGCTAAGGAAAAATGGATAAGAGAATGAATCATGTCTGCTACAGAGTACCAATTATGCTACCCAGACACATTCATGCTCTATATGTTATTTTCTTCTTTGCTATTGGTGCTTTAAGGTGGAGGCTGGCCACAATTTCTTAAAAGTAAAATTAAACAAAACAAAAACAAAAAAGTTCTCCCCACCCAAAACAAAACAAAACAAAACAAAACATTTCAATGAGAGTGTTAGTGAAATGAGCACAGCCCTTATTGTTACAGTGGGTCCCAAGGTGTTGGAGCCATGTATAGACTCCATCCCTGACACCATGGCCACTCTGTTTATGTTTTTTTATTGTTGTTGTTATGGCATGATCATGGCTCACTGCAGCCTCAATCTCCTGGGCTCAGGTGATCCTTCCACCTCAGCCTCCTGAATAGCTGAGACTACAGGCATGTGCCATGACACTCAGTTAATTTTTTGATTCTTTTTGTAAAGGCGAAGACTCACTATGTTGTCTAGGCTGGTCTTGAACTTCTGGATTCAAGCAATCCTCCTGCCTCAGCCTCCCAAAGTGCTAGGATTACTGGTATGAACTACTGTGCAGGGTCCATGGCCATTCTGTTGATAGACTCGTGTGAGCACACTGGGGTGGATGAGAACTGAATGCATTAGCTTGTTCATCAGGATCTTTAATATCTCCTCTCCTGTAGGTGCTGTCTGGTGGGCATGTATGTGAGGCAAAGATCTGTACAATTTGTCTCTACTTTCATATGTATGTCCACATGCATCTTTCACAGAATTCTTGTCTTTCATTTTCAAAGGTCTACAACAATCTATTTTTTCCCTCTTTCGGAGAGGCTACACTGGTTTTATGAATGGGGACATGACAGGAAGAAACATTACTATATCTTGTGACTTTGAGAGTGGTAAATCTTAAATTCCAAACAGGAAGTTATATAGCTTTTGATTTACTGAGTTGACTATTGGGGACAATATCAAGAGCTTCACTTGATCCTTGCCACCCTGTTAATTGTTACTCTACAAGTCAGAAAATTAATGTGACATTATCAGAATGAATATATTTAACAACTTGTTTCAGCAGTGATTGTCTGGTTCTGAGAACTAGCTTAGCACAAGAGTTGGATAAGGAATCATGGTTTTCTAATAAGATGATTGGCACTGGCCTTATGCTCACCAGTTTACGGTTCTTTATATTTATGTAAGTTGAGCAACACTCTCATTGGCTTTTGGTCTTTCTTGCCTTTAGAAATAAGATGGCTTACTAGCCATTGCCACAGATTTCCAGGGGTCAAGGGTTCCCAGTTGTCACTCTGGCTTTGCTGCCTATTACAGTAATTATAGCCACATTGCCTCTAATTATTAAGTGCTGCCACCTGACTTTGCTATTCTGAAGTCATATTATCCATACTGACACTAGGGAGTTTGTATCCATGGAAGCATCTGCTATTACTTCTGACTCACAGAAAATAGTCTCCTTGTGCTTCTAAATGATGTTGGATGAATTCCTTTATACTTCAGCAAAGAGTGTTCTTTAGCTCCTGAGAACACAGTCAGCTGCTAGGCTTTCTGGTCTCATATAATTCATCTACTCGAATTATCCTACCTTGATCCTCCTTGCTCTTTCTTAAGCACTCTTCTTATGCTATCTGACATAGATGGGTCTAAAATTTTATTTGGTTGCAAACTAAATTAGTTAAAATTTTTTTATTCTAGTTAATAAATACAAGTACTTCCAAATTAAATAAAAAGTTGTTGATAGTCATGTTCGTTTTCCTCACAGTCATGAATTTTTTATCTTGTAAAATAAAAGTCTTATGCTTGCTAAAATATGCCCAATAATTATCCAAAGACACAAAAGACATGTTGATATTTCTCCCTGTCTCCCTTTTTGTTTCATCATTTCTCCAGTTAAGATTTTTCTTGGAGACTTCTGGTAAGATGGTGACGGGATAGGTCACACTGTGAGAGTCTCCGCAAAAAACATTGTCCACAAAGACTTTCTGTGTGAGTAGGCGTGTGCTGGTGGGTGAGTGAAAGTCTGAGGGGAGAGTCAGGTTCATACAGCCAAGGCTCTCCTCTGGAGGTGACTGCAACCTCCCATGGCCCTGAGATTGGAGCCGCTGGTCCACAGGATTGTCTGCCTTTCTCAGAACTCTCCTGAGAAGAGCCTGCTTGGTACAGCCGATTCTCATTGCCTGGCACCTGGGTCATACCATCACCCCATGACTGCAAAGAGGCTGGAGCTCCAATTCTATCCATGGAGAGAGAAGATCAGGGAGTACTGGAAAGGGTCTCCACTCCCGGTGGAGACCCTCTCTTTTCATTTGTTAGTTGGTATGTCTATCTGGTTGTCCTCTTACTCCTCTCTTTCCACCTTCCTCTCAGCCTCCTTCCTTCCTTTTTCCATACTTTTTCTTTTTCTTACCACATTTTGCTTTCAGGGAGCAAACCTATACCCCCACTGCCTGGACAGATTACAAGGCAGTGAGGAGTGGGTTCCAGGGGACCCACATACCTGTCAGTGGATACTGAGATCTGCAATTAGATTCTGAATCACAGCTCCCCCCTCAATGAAATCTCAAAACTGCAAAAAGTACAGCTTCCCTCACAGTCCAGCTTCAGAATTGAACAAGACCAGAGGATCCATGTAAAAAAGAATAGGATATTGAGCACACAGAAGTAAAAGTCACACCCCCATCCCTGAACAACAGAATTAAAGAAGAGAAAAAAAAAAGGAAGGAAAAAAATCTACACAAATGAAGAAAACCCAAAAGAAGCATATGGGTCTCACACAGATACCTGGGAGGTCAGACACTGAGAATGCAGACTTCAGAACAGAAACAATGAAGAGCCCCCAGAATGACTGGTCTCAAACAACAAATCTAGATATCAAGACATTAATAGTGAGAATAAATAGAATGAGGAGAGAAAGGAGAAAGAATAAAGAAGTTGATAACTGAGATAACAGCAACAAAGAATACTGTGAATGAAATAAGTAACAAACTGATAAGCATGGAAAGCAGAATTAGCCAAGCAGAAGAAAGAATCTCAGAGCTTGAGGATCAAAATATGGAACTAACCCAAACTGCCAAAAACATGGAAAAGAAGCTTAAAAGGTCAGAGCTAAACCTTCAAGAGATGGGCAATTATTTCAAGAGACCGAACCTAAGATTAATTGGACTTCCTGAAGCAGAAAGAGAGACAGAGACCACACTAGAACAAACATTCCATGAAATTTTCCAAGAAAACGTCCCTCATCTCATCAGTCATGCAACCATTCAAACACAAGCGATTCAGAGAACCCCTGCAAGATGACAAATGAGTAGACCAACTCCTAGACACATAGTAATTCACCTAAACAAAGTAGGTATAAATGAAAAAATCCTAAGGGCAGCAAGAGAAAAAGGTCAGACTACCTACAGGGGAAGAACAATTAGAATAGCAGCAGACTTATCCACAGAAACACTTCAGGCAAGGAGAGCTTGGAGCCCAATCTTCAAAGTTTTCAAAGATAAACAATTTTGACCAAGAATTACCTGCCCAGCTAAAACTAAGCTTCATCTGTGAAGGAGAATTAAAATTTTTCCCAGACATTCAATCCCCAAGAGCTTATGCTGCCTTCAGACCAGCTCTAAAAGAAACACTTAAGAAAGTATTAAACACAGAAGAAAGGAAAAAAAAGAACGGCAATGCCCTTACAAGAATGCAAGAAAAAGAAGGAAACATATATGAATCAACACAAAAATCAAAAGAAAGAAAACAAACAAAGAGCAACAACAACAACAAACTCTATAAGAACCTCATGAGAGGGATAAACTCTCACATCTCAATAATTAGCCTGAATGTAAATGGACTAAATGTACCACTGAAAAGACAGAATGGCAATGGATAAAGTATCATGAAGTAGCAATATATTGTCTCCAAGAAACTCATCTCACCAGAAAGGACACCCACAGACTCAAAGTAAGAGGATGGGAAACAGAATTTCAGGCAAAAGGAACACAAAAGAAAATAAGAGTTGCAAGCTTAATGTCAGACAAAATACACTTTAAGCTATCAAAAATTTAGAAAGATATGGAAAGTCACTATATAATGATAAAAGGTTCAATTCATCAACAAGAA
>CAUYQG010274767.1:0-13099 GCA_963574415.1 Tarsius wallacei | reverse complement strand
AGTGGCTGGAATTACAGGCGCGCGCTACCATGCCCGGCTGATTTTTTGATTTATTGTAGAGATGAGGTCTCGCCAAGTTGCCCAGGCGGGTCTCGAACCCGCGGGCTCAGGCAATCCACTCACCTCGGCCTCCCAAAGCGCGGAATTACAGGCTGACCACCGAGCCCGGCTTCACCTCTCTTTTATAAAATGTAATGAAAAATGGTTTCTACTCTGCTATTTCGGTTCTGAATAGTTTGCAGCAAGTTCTGGCAACAGCAATGAACATTTAGACATGTTTTCTGGAAAAAAAAAAAAAACCTAGTTATTTGCTGTTTATTTGTCTGTAATATCCTGACTGAGAAGTGAGGCAGGAAGAACCCATAGGCCTGGCACTAAGGCTGGGCCTGGGCCACATCAATTTTCTCACACAATTCTGCAGAGTAGAAGTCACTCCATTTTGCAGACCAGTCAAAGGATACAAAACAGTTTAGGTAACTTGACCAAGGATGACACCCGGATAAGAAATGCAAGAACCAGATTTAGAGCAGAGATTGGTCAGACAGCCTGTTCATTTAAAGTGCTACTTTTCCTTTGATTATCCCTTTTCTCCCACAATGTCTGAATTATTAGGAAGAGATAAGGCTTGTCAAGCTAGCCACATGTAGACCTGTCCTGGCCCTGAGGAAGGGTTAAGTTAATGGCTATGGGGGACACTGATGACTTTGCTGACCTGAGAGTATGGGCAAAAAAGTCAAGGGTCACCTGGAGACAAATACTCATGGTGAAAAAGATTTCTAACATCACTCAGTGGCTTCTTGGACTTAAAAGTAGAACAAGCTTGAGAGAGTGCATAGGGACTCTGTGGCATTGATGTGTCGGTTCTTGAAAGCTGTTGTTAATTCAAGTGAACCTGTCCACCGTCTCCAGTACAGTCTCATGTGACCCTGTGTGAAAGGATTCTGGGGGTGCTCTGGGAGCCACAACGCTGGGAAGCCTCAACTCACTGAACACTTAAGCAAATACAATCTGTTGAGAAAAATATCATGGTTTACATAGGGGAAATTCATACCTGCTGGGACTCTGTGAGGGAGGTAAATGCATCCCGGGGCATCTCGGGGCAAGGGGGCCCCACAAAAAATCTGGGCCTCTTAAGGAGCCCTCAACAGGATTACATCTTAAAATCTACACCTGGGTCAGAGATTGGACACACACACACACACACACACACACACACACAACAGGGATAGGCAGGCACTGCTGTAGAAATAGTGTGTAGCAATTTTTTTGTTTTCCTGCTGGACTGGTCTTAGCACACATTAGAAAAGACAACATCAGTAGACAAAATCTATGCTCTAGGAAGAAGGGATGCTGACTTGCCATTTCCCACCCAGTAAATAAAAAGTGGTTGTTTCCTGAAAACTTGTCCTGGCACGGTACATTGAGCAGTATGTGTTGAACAAAATGGGAAAAGTCCTGATCTAGGAGGACTCCGGACTCTGGTGTTAGACATCCACCTTAATACAAGATCCAGGGAGGATCAACAAAATCAGCAGGGACTTAGGACTCTACCTAAAAGGAAAGACAAGTGATAACTCACTAGCTTGTAAAGAGAGAGACTGCGAGGCAGTGTAACCTTATAGGATAGGGGTGGGAGGGTCTATGGGGAAGGTGAATTCCTAGAGCCAAATGCAAACTACCCCCTTAGAATGAGTAAATCATCCATTTTGAACAAAGAGGAGCTCTGCCTTACTCAATGAGCGGTGACTTACATAATTGGTCAAACCAAAGATACTGTAGGCTGATGATGATTAACTGATGGTAAACAAACTCCCTGGACACAAGTGGTGAATCAGAGTGGAATGGTGGTGGGGGAACAAGGCGGCATCAGAGATTGGTATTGGTTGCTGGTCGACCTGCCCTTGGGCCATTGGCCTGCATGTAAGTCAGGGCTGGATGGACCCCTATGTGCCCCACATTGCATAGGTTCTTTTTGAGGAATTGTAATCTATATGCAGCCAAAGAATTCGAAGGTCCTTATCATATTGAAACAGAGACTCCAAAGATGAAGTACCTGCAGAGCCCAGCCCTTGGTTAGCCTGTGGCTTTGGATGTGTGGGCCTCCAAAGTCACAAGGAATTTGAGGCAGTAATATGATTTATGACATTTCTGGCTCTGATCTCTGCATAGGAGGGCAAGAAGAAGGATTTATGTAAGATGGGGTCTCTGCCAGCAGGAAGCCCATAATTCCATTGGGGAGAGAAGGCGCCCCAGGAGACGTGCCAGTGTATGCATAAGCTTTAAGCTGTCCTGCAGGTCAAGGGGGTGCAATGCACACGGGAATGGGTAGAGTGACTTCCTGGGGGAGGCAAGGCTTGAGCCGGGCATGATGGGAAGGGGAACTTTCACTGAGCAGGGAGAAGAGGAGAAGAGATGCTCTCAGGAGCTCCTCGTGGGCAGGATCCTTCCTTAGTTCTTACTGTTACCTGGGTGCTACAAGTTGCCTCCCACACTCAACAAAGCAGTGGCTGGTTTGGAATTGCAGAATTAAGGGCAGGGAGGTGGGATGAATGGGGAGAATGAAGAAGCAGAAGGGAAATGTCTCTGGAAAGCAGAGGGACTATTTCCTGGTTCAGGACTGGTGAAGGATGGGATCAGAGTATGAAGACTTCAAAAACCAGGCAAGGCAATTAAGAATTCAAGTGACCAGTCTCTAAGGCAGACCTAAGGAGTAGGAGACATGAAGCGCAGGGAATATAAAGAAGACAACTAGGTAGGAGTATGTGGTACAGCTTCTGCGGAGTTGTCCTTGGGCTTGACAGTATACACAGACTGTGGGATTCAGCTCCCTTTATACCTCTATCCTTCCCCATCAATAAAAGTGGCACATTTTGGGTGTCCAGATTTGGAATTCAGTAAGATATGTTAAATGTGGCCCTCCCCATTTTCCATTCCATCACACCTTTGAATTTTGGCAAGCCACATGCACCTATCTTCCCTAAATCAAGCATTGCTTCCATCTCCCTCCACAGACATTCCAGAGATCCCAGACATCTCGAGCCTCTCTGGTCTGCTCTGGCCTCCTGACTGAAGGGAAACACAGAGAAGGATCCTTGGGGTCTCCTTTCCCAGACACCATCTTTCAGAGTCCTGGGATTGCATGGGAGTTGGAAAACTTTAGGTATGAGGCAGTCAGCTAGTGGGTCAAGGGGGCCAAGTATAAATCAGGTTGGGCATAGAAGTGAGTGACCGGAACCCTGCCTGCTCGCCTCTCCTCACCCCAAGTGTCTGATGTCAGGTTACCACTTGGGCACTCTAGATCATAGTTGAAAAGTACAAGGCAACCATTTGATTTCCTTTGTGACTTTTCTCTTAAATGGGGTCAGTCCCTGTCCTGTCTGCTGCACAGAGTGGTCATGAGGGTATATTGGAAAGATGCACGCACCAGTACTTTGGGAGCTGGAAAGCACTCTGGTGTTCCAAGGTAAGGTGTGGCCTTCCAGGGGCTGTGGCACCAGGAGCTGCTCCATTGCTGTAACTGACTATTTTACAGTGCCTTGCTCACCAGGCTCCATGGGCACTTAACGCCCTTGGATGAGGAATGGATGCATTTCTGAGACCTGACCCATGAGCCTCTCCTCCTGCAGTGGGCACAGGTTGGACCCTGGGCAGGAAGGAGCTCCTGATGCTGGGATTCTGAGATGGACCCGGCCCCATCTGTGCTCTTGGCGCTCTCTATGTGGTCTGTGCTCTGCGCTCTGTAAACATTTAGAATGGAGCTGGCCGGCAAAGGCTGTATCTCTGTCCACCTGCCATTACCAAGTGATACCAGCAAGGCTGTGTTTAGATAAAAATCTTTATGGTTGAGGTTTTATAGAAAATGACCAGATGGGAGTGTAAAGCCTAGCTCTCTCTAGCAAAAAAGATTCTGAATTTCTAATAACCACCTGTTCGGATTTAGGAACTTCAAGCAGAGGAAGCTACAAATGGTCCCTTTACCCTACTTTTTCACCTTCCTCCATCCTTAACACAAGCCTCTTTCTACTCTTCATATCAACACAACTAGGGGGAAAGAACTCCACACATGATTCTCTTTACTAGGAGGCAGGCAGGGAACTCAGCTGAACAGCTTTCTGTTGCCCATCCCCCTATCCCACCACTACCACTGATTTCCTGCAAGACTACGTTCCCCAGTAGGTGCCGTCCCTTTTGTAAATTAAAGCTCTTTTGTTCTGATCATATAGCAAAGCTGCACCAGCTCCTCTGGTTTCAGGGTTGATGGGGAGGAGGGAGAAAGTTATGTAGAAGTAATTTCCATTTTTTCCCCCCAGATTCAAATTGGTCTTGGAAAGGCAGGAGGTGAGTATAGGTGGGCTGGTGCTGACTAAAGGCCTTCTCGGACCCTTTAGACACTGCATGTTTCTTCTCAGACTGGCCCTGGTCTTCAGTGTTCTGCACAGCCAAGGCTTTGGCAAAACTGAATAAAGGAAAGTATCCTTCAGAACACGTCCTGTAGTGAGCAGTGGCTTATACTCATGAATTCTTAGTATGGCAGTTGAGTGGGAGCCATATTCTGCAATAATTTAAGGGTGTCTGCATTGTGAGTGCAAGTTGAGAAAACCTGAAAGTCAGCTTATTAGTTGTACCCTGCTTACAACTGCTGTGGTTTGAATGTTTCCACAAAAACTCATGTTGAATTTTAATTGTAATTGTAGCAATGATAAAAAGTGATTAATGTCTTTGTTGTGGGAGTGGTTTGGTTATCACCGGATTCAGCTCCTGATAACAAGGATAAGTTTGGCCCCCATTTTTGCCCTCTCTGCTTCATTTGCTTGCTTCTGCCTTCTGTCACTTGCCATAGAGTGGCTCTTGCTAGAAACTGGTGCCTGCTTTGAACTTCCCAGCCTCTGGAACTGTCATAAATAAATTTATTTATAAATTATCCAGTTTGTGATATTCTGTTATAGCAGCAGAAAACAGACTAAGGCAGAAAGAAAACATTGTACAATTTGAAAATCTTAACTAAACACCTACCTTAGGAATTTGCTGAATTTCTTATGGAACAAAATATGCCACCCAGTAATTTATGTGGCTCATGAAAGCCCTTCTTCATTCATTTCACAAACATTGATGGAGTACATACTATGTGCCAGGCATTGTGTTAGGCACTGGGGACACAGTAATGAAGGAAAATAGACTTGGTGTCTGTTCTGGTGGAGCTCACCACTGGTGAAAGTGACAATCAAATAATCACAGCAAAGCTGGGCATGGTGGCTTGTGCCTGTAATCCTAACAATTTGGTAGGCTGAGGTGGGAGGATCACTTGAGGCCAGGAGTTCCAGGTTCCAATGAGTTATCATCATGCCACTGTAATTCAATCTGGACAAAAGTGAAACCCTGTCTCTAAAAAAATAAAAAAAATAATCACAGCAATGAAAGTATAATTACAGAGTCAGGTGAGACGTTCTCAGTGCAAAAGAGTCAAGTTAGAGCACTGGGAAGCCTTCACTCCCGCTTACCAATCATGGCAGTAGCCAAAGTCTAGGGCACTGGTTCTCCAACTTGAGCCTGTGTCAGGATATCCTGGAGGGCTTGATAAGCCACAGATGGTCAGGTCCCACCCCAGAGTTTCTGATTCAGTAGATCTGGGCTGAGGCTCTATAATTTGCAGTTTTACCAAGTTTCCATGTAATGATGCTGGCCTGGAGACTACACTTGGAGACTCAGTGGCCTGAGCAAAGGGATTTTTAGCCTGGTCTTTGATGCAGGACACACAGCCCTGCTGGGCAGTCAGTTGGGACACCTCCGGGGAAATACTGGGAAGAAAGGAATCGGGAGGATTGCCTCAGGCTGCAATCATCCTGCCACACTGACAGGCTAGGCTTTAGGAGTATTCCTAAATGGAACCTAACCTATGTCCACCACATCCCAGGATCTAGAAAAGGCCAGGAAAGTGTGGAGGATCTCATTTTCTAAAGGGATCAAGGCATCACCTGGGCATGATCACTCCACAAGGGAAACTCAAGTGAAGGTACATGATATGGGGACGCTGATAGAAAAGTGTTGAAAGGAAAGGTTATTTCTGAGTACTCCCCTTGTCCATTTTTTCTATAAATCCTCTGGCCCCAACCCCAGGGATTAAGAGTGGTTTTACCACAAGATTGCTTTAAAGACTGTAATATTAGTTATGATGCTCTTGGCTGCAAGCAGTGGTGAATCCAACTCAAAATGATTTAAGCAATAAGAAATTTATCATCTCACATAACAAAAAGCCATGATGTAGAGAAGTTCTAGTGATGGTAAATTCTCAATGTTATTGTCAAGGATCAAGTTTCTTTTCATTTTTCATTTTTTTTTCTTTGAGTTGGAGTCTCACTCTGTCACCCAGACTGGAGTGCAGTGGCTGTTCCCGGCCACCGCAGCCTCGACCTGCTGGGCTCTGGTGATCCTTCCACCTCAACCTTCCAAGTAGCTGGAACTACAGGCACGCGCCACTACGCCCAGCTAATTTTTTGATTTATTGTAGAGATGAGGTCTCACCAAGTTGCCCGGGCGGGTCTCGAACCCGCAGGCTCAGCCAATCCTCTCACCTCAGCCTCCCAAAGCGCGGGATTACAGGCTGAGCCACCGAGCCCGGCTCTTTTCATCTTTCAACTCTGCCAACTTCAGCATGTTGGATAGCTTTTCTCGTGGTGCAAGATGGCTGTAACTGCCCTAGTGATACATCTTCACACACCACTTTCTGTCGGTAGCAATAAGAGATTATTTTCCTCAAGTGTCTTCTGAAAAGTAAAGAAATCGTTCCCAGGAGATACTTTCTTCCAGTAGATGTCCCCTCACTCTTGGTGCTTAGAATTGGCTCATGTGCCAACTGTAGAGTACAAAGGTTAACCAAGATTCATGCCCTGGGGTGAGGCCAGTACTAAAAGAATGGCTTCAGGAAGGAGGATGGACACTGAAAAAATCAGGGGATGCTTGACAGGGAATAAAGGAGGAATGGCTATTGGGTAGGCAGACAAATGGGTTGGCTATACCTCTGTGCTGACAGAGGGTAACACTAGGGATTATAGGGTACTCTGGTAACATCTAGGATGGAAAAATGGAGCACTGTATCAGTGCATTAGCCATCAGTAACTTTTGCAGGGATAGCAAACATCACTGAGCTTCAGGGATTCAGGAATGTAGAACTACACAGAAATCAGTAACTCACCTTCTAGACATAAGCCAGCTCAACTCAACTCCCATAGTCCTTTAGAAGTTGTCCAGGTCTATCTTGAATCCTTGACAATTGATTGTCCTCGACAATAGTCCTGCCAAGTGGTTGCCCTACCAATGCTTGAACACTTCCAGTGACAGCGATCTCATTATTTATGATGGTGCTCTATCTTTAGACAGCACTAAATATTAGGAAGATTGTTCTACAGACTCCAAATTGTACACGCATGCTGTTTGCTCAGTGATTAGGTGGCAAAGCCTTTGAAGTTGCTGTCAGTATTTCCACTGGAAATGGAAGTTTTTAGAAGTTGCTAACACAAAGTTCCTTGCAGATTTATATGTGTTGCCAAGAGATACTTAAGACAAATAAACAACCAAATAATTCTGGGAAAAAGTGGGCTTGTCTGTGTTAAGATTTGTAAATATTTTTCATACTCTGAAACTATTTTCAGTTTGAAAGCTTTAAATTGTAACAAAAGGTTAGACCATAGCATA
Organism: Tarsius wallacei; assembly: GCA_963574415.1. NCBI lineage: Eukaryota > Metazoa > Chordata > Mammalia > Primates > Tarsiidae > Tarsius > Tarsius wallacei. Next base: position 5,410 of record CAUYQG010274767.1, on the reverse strand, counting down.
ATCTAATAACTAACATTTTGGGAGAAAAAGTTTTAAGGAAATGCTTTATGGTGTTAGCCTTGAAAGTAGCTGTTGTATGTGGGCCCCACATCGCTTCCTCCCCAATTAAATTGGAGAAATCTAGCTGAACTTCTGGTTGTCCCTATGGGAGGAGGGGAGCATTTCCCTTTGTGCCACCTCATACAGTGAGAGTTGGATGGTATATTTAGTGTGCTCTCATGAACCTAAGTGAATGGAGAATAACAATGGCTTTCAACCTTGGCCAAGACTGTTCAGGGACTTGGTACCATTGACTGTTATGTGCTGCAGTAGGTTGGGGGTTGGTGGCAGTCGCCCCAGGGAGGTCTTAGGGTAGAGATCAAAAGGCCATTTGTTCTCCAGTGACTCTTCTCTGACTACATGGATCATCACTGCTTGGCCAGACCAAAGGGAGGAGCCCATATACACCAGTCATGAATTCTGGACAATTGTTTTCGAATCTCAGGATGTTGCTATGGAAAGATGTGCTCTATTTCCAGCTGGGAAGAGTGCCTTTAAGTGTGCCTGCGTTGTCAGAGCACTTTCTATTTTTCAAAGGACATGATATTACTTTGATGTCAGCATTGATTCCATCTATAATAATACCCCCTCTCCTCACCACCCTTTTAAGGCGTGTTCCCTTTCCCCACCATCCATCCTAGAGCCTTGCAGCAGCCCTGCTCCTCCCATCTGCCTCCCCTCTTCGGACCTGCACATCCATGTTCAGATGTGACCTTTGAATTGCTTTTTGGCTTTGTCAAAATGGAATAATGCTGTTGGCTTTTTTGTTTGTTTGTTTCTGATTTTAGAGATGGGGTCTTTCTCTGTTGCCCAGCCTGGAGTGCAGTGGCATGATCATAGCTCACTGTAGCCTCAAACACCTGAACTCAAGCAATCCTCCCACTTCACCCTGCCAAATAAATGGAACTACTGGCTTGCACCACCACACCCAGATAATTTTTTTTTGGTAGGGACAGGATCTTGCTATATTGCCCAGGCTGGTCTCAAACTTCTGGCCTCAAGTGATCCTCCCACCTCAGCCTCCCAAAGTGCTAGAATTACAGGCATGAGCCATAGCTCCTGGCCCAAAATATGGTTAATATGGATTCATACTTCTTTAGCTATGGCCAAGAGCTTGATGTAGCCATAGCACCTCCTTTCAGACGATTGCTCCCATTTCCTAATAGTCACACTCAGTTCTTCTTTAACATATATGCCCTCACTTGTTCAATGGTGTCTGTTTAGGTTGTCTCCTCAAGAGTACCCTGCTAATGCCACTGTATATGCAACTCTGTGGAAAATGCCTTCCCATCCTGCAGCACACTTGGGACATACCTTCAGCCTCTAATAATAAAGTTCAGAGCACTGGCCAAAGGGTTCTGTTACCAACCAAATCCTTTTGTGTGTCAGATAGGTGTCAGGGATGCCAAATCCTCATGGGGTTCCCTCAGCGTCAAGGTAAGCAATTTTGCCAAGAAATGGGATGTGATTATGAAAGAAGACAGATTTTTCCACGTGGCTTGGAAATGGGAACCAAAGGCAGGCCTGAAAGCAGTGCTTCAAGTCACATGAGTGTGGTCATATGACTGGAGCTACTCAATGGCCTCCCAAGGAAGCTCCGTCTTTAGAAGAAGCCAGTACTCCTTGGAGGTGCCAGTTCTGCTTTTTTTTTTTAATCCAAAATATGTTTATTGGGATGGTTTCCCATTCATCTTGATTGGGGTGTTTTAGTGCTGCTTCCTCCTGAAGGAACATCCTTCTGTGAGCCTTGCTTTTCCTCCTGTAGGCTGTCAGAGGACAGTGGAGCAGCCAACACACAAAACTACTGTTTGTGCATGGCTGAAGACCGTGGTGATTTTATAGCATCCTGGGCATTTCACGTCCATGAAGCAGGAGTTGGGCCTCTGCACCAGACGCTTCTTCTTGTGTTTCCTCTTCTCCTCCTCTGAAGAGGGATCAAGGAGGTCCTTTGCGAGAGGCATGTTCTCGTGAGTAGGTCGTCACTGCCGGAAAGGACTGCTCTTTTGTTAAAAGTCATTGGTCTCCTGACTGTATGGACTTATAGTGGCTGATGCAAAGCTGTGACAGGAAGTCTTGTCAGCTTGGTGGTGAGTCGTATCATTAGCTCTTATCCAGCTACCTTAAAGGTTGGGCTCTGTCATCTTGTCACCCATGACATACTTCTCTGGCCATCACTGCTGATGTGATCAGACAAAAGAACAAAATCTGCACAATCTCGGACCTACAGATTTTGCACCTCAGAGTTGAAAAAATAAAACTCTTTCTAGTTAGCAAAGAGTGGAAAGGATGAGATGTGTGCTTTGAAGTAATATTTGTGCCTGAGTGTATCTTTTCAATTAAGGACTTAGCTCTGACTTGTACAGGGGGAACCCCAAAAAAACAGGAATTTATTTAAAAATGTGTATTTCTTTTTACCTGTTTAAACTTCAGTCACCTTCAAAGTACTCTCCGTTTCATGCAATACATCTAATTAAGACGCTTTCCCCACTGCTCAAAATAGTCCTTGAACTCATCAGATCTGCTGCCTTTTATTGCTTCTGCCAATTTTTGTCTCATCTCTTCCATATCAGCAAAACATTTCCTTTGAGGACTTTTTGCATCTGGGGAACCAATAAAATGTCACTCGGGGCAAGATCGAGGGGAAAGGGAGATTGGGTCACAGGGTTATGCCATTTTTGGTCAAAAACTGCTGAACACTCAGCGCGGTGTGGGTCAGTTGTTCATGTAAATCACCCAACATGAAATGGGCAAATGTGTTGGAAGAATCTCCAAAAAATTATTCACTGAAGCCAAACACAGCCTCTCACAACCCTAGCTGGTACACTCATGCTGATGAGTTCCTAGAACACTTACCTAGCGGAGGAAGCCTGTACTACAAAGGGCCCACCCTCCAAAAAATAATTCTGGTTTTTTGGGGACCCCTTGTAGGTGGACTTCCACAGCCACTTTGGTCCTGAGGGGGAGAAAAAGGAAGAGAATGTGAATGTACAGCAGCAGTTCAGCAGCAGATGCACAAGTCATAACAAATTGATCACTACCTCTTAGTCCATACTTACCACATACCAGTCACTATTCTAAATAATAAACACTATCATTTAATTCTTACTAACAATGCCATGAAGCAAGAAATATATTTCGTACGTTCCAGATGAAAATACTGAGGTTCATAGAGTTTAGTGACCTTATTTTTTTTTTTTTTTTTGAGTCAGGGTCTCACTACAACCTATGCTGGAGTGCAGTGGTACAATCAGGGCTCACCACAGCCTCAACCTTCTGGGCTCAGGTGATCCTTCCACCTCAGCCTCCCAATTAGCTGGGACTACAGGTGTACACCACCAAGCTCAGCTAATTTTTTTGTAGAGGTGAGATTTCGCTATGTTGCCTAGGCTGATCTCGAACTCCTGGGTCCAAGCAATCCTCCTTCCTAGGCCTCCCAAAGTGCTGGGATTACAGATGAGCCACCGTGCCCAGCTTTAGTGGCCTTTTTCAAGATCACAAAGTTAGTAAGCAGTAGATCCAGGGTTTGAACTTTGGTCTCTTTGAGTTCCGTGTCCTAATAAATCTCAAATTTTAATATGAAGACTTTTAAAAATGCAGGTAATGATTCAGTAGGTCTGGAGTGGGGCCTGAGATTTAATTTCTCACAAAATACCATGCTGAGGTTGCTGGTCTGGAGACTTTGAGTACCAATGATATATACCACATTATAATCGAGTTGCCAGCTGAAATCTCACTTTATCTGTTCCAAATTTTGTGAGTTGGTGAAATCCAGGGTTAGCTCTGGGGAAAATGTGAGGAAAGTCAAGTTTGTTCCAGGCTTCCTCAGCTTCCCGGGTATCAGCTTCTTTGAACCTCCCACCCCAGAAGCCCCAGAGGTCTGAAGCTCTGCTTTCTCTCCTGTAGGATCTGCATTTTTACAGGGAACAAAGCCTTACACTGAAGCAATGACATTGTCATTTGGGGACTTGAGGCAAGAATGAAGAGGAAGGGAAGAGTGTGGGAGGATGTTTCCAAGTTTCCCAAATCACTCATTTGCTCCAAAAAACAGCAGTTGTGGGACCGTTTTATGCCCTCAAGAAAACGTGCCACCAAGATGGTCACCAGAATCTTGTTATGACTGGCCAAGAGGAAATGGTTTCCATTTAGTCTATACTTTTGGCTATTCCCCTGAGGAAAGACATGGCTCATCCCATTCACTGCCTTAATAACAGGCAGGAGTCTGTCTGGTAACGTGGCCAGACTTGTCGGGTGGCTATTTGAATAGCAGATAAGCTGAGTGAACACTCAGGGTTGAGGGTACCATCAATGGATGCCAGCCAGACCATCGTGGCCAAGGCAAGCTGATTATACAGGCGTATCCCTACTCTGGGGAGGGCTGGGCTGGTGAGGAACTGGAGGCTGGTTCAGCATTCAACCTAATTTGAGGCCTAAGTAAAAATGTGTGTTTGGTAATAGAGAAACTCATATTGAAAACAGGTGGTGTTTGGGTTTTTGCCTGCTCTCTAAAATGGACCATCTGAGGCCTACAAGGCTTTTCTGTCTCCAGAGTCTCAGCCTTACTGTGGACTTGGATCCCCACTACACTCAAGGCCTGCCTGAGCCTCTATTCTGGGGGGAGTCCCTGAGGTTCATGAGGGACATGGGGTTGGTGTGGAGTTGCAGACCTTGCCTAGCGGCAAGAAGCAGGAAAAGGAATGGGAGCTGCCCTTATGAGCAGGAGGAGGCTCAAGTTCTGTCCCACCTGTCAACATATGTGCCCTGAGCTCAAAGGGGGCAAGTTACTAAGTGACTACAATAATTACTTTGAACTTCAACTATATGCCAGGTGCCACGTGGGCATGTAGGAGAAATATAGCTGGGCTTATATGCTAATACAAAACATAGCCCGGCGTGGTGGCTCACGCCTGTCATTCCAGCACTGTGAGAGGTGGAGGCAAGAGAATTATCTAAGTTCAGGGGTTCAAGATCAGCCTGGGCAATTTGGCGAGACCTTGTCTCTACAAAAAAAATAACAAAAATTAGCCAGGTGTGATGGCACACCTGTAGTCCCAGCTCCTTGGAAGGCTGAGGCAGAAGGATCACCTGAGCCCAGTCAGCCGAGGCTGTGGTAGCTGTGAGCATGCTACAGTACTCCAGCCTGGGTGACAGAGTGAGACTCCTGCTCAAAACAAGACAAAACAAAATTCGCAATGTAAAAAAGCCGGATAACTATTAGCAGTTCCAAGAAAATGTTAATTGGAACAACATTAATAATTTGTTCTTTAAAAAGTTCTGTGATCTATACAGGATGTTATTGATTTGTTAGCTTGGGTCAGTTTTCCTAGATGTTTCTTACAAAATTTGAAAATACAAATTAATTTAATTAGTGTCA
>CAUYQG010274752.1:0-15453 GCA_963574415.1 Tarsius wallacei | reverse complement strand
GTAGTTCCAGCTACTTGGAAGGCTGAGGCGGAAGGATCGCCGGAGCCCAGCAGGTCGAGGCTGCGGTGGCCGGGAGCGGCCACTGCACTCCAGTCTGGGTGACAGAGTGAGACTCCAACTCAAAAAAAAAAAAAAAAAGTGTCCACAAAAACAAGTAGATATGTGTAACCCACATGAGGGGATTTTTTCCTCAGTAAAGTCCACTTCCCATGTTTCTCCAGGGAGCTTAGTCCCCGGGCCATGATACTATTTGGTGGTTTTGGTTCTTGTTTTGCATTTATTTGTGCACAAGATGGACATGTTTCAGTGGCTTTGGCAGCAAGGCTTACTGAGTCTTGAATGTAGTGCCGGTTTAGCATTTCAGATAATCTGGTACCTCCTTGGTGGGTAATAGAATGAAGTTGATTTACTAGAGTACATCCAGGGGTGGCTGGGAGGATGATTTTGGAGTCCTTAGTTATCCACCATCCTGAGGTTTCTTTTTGTGCTCCCGCTAGGTCAGCTTGTTCCTCTTCTTCTCAGGTATAGAGGTGGGCTGTTTTGGAAGTGAGGAAACTGGAAAAGTTTTAGTTAGCAGGATAGTGAGGGGCTCAACTGGGAGCTCTACTGCCTCACGAGCTGCCTGATCAGCTAGGTGATTTCCTGTTGCCTCCAGAGTGTCTGATATTTAGTGTCCCCTGTAATGAATGGCAGCTACCTCTTTGGGAAGCCATATAGCCTCTAGAAGGGCTAAAATTTCCACTTTGTTTTTTATAGTCTTACCCACCGTGGTAAGAAATCCTCATTCCTTGTAGATTATGGCATGGTCATGGAGAGTAGCAAAAGTATACCTACTGTCAGTAAAAATATTTACCTGTTTTCCTGTTCCCCAGTGCAGGGCCTGGGTTAAAGCAATTAGCTCAGCCTTTTGGGCAGATGTGCTGATGGGCAAAGACTGTGACCAGATTATGTCGTGTGCTATGGTTACCGCCGCACCAGCCTTGCGGACTCCCTTTATTACCAGACTGCTGCCATCTGTGAACAGGTCAGCATCAGCTTGGTCTAGAAGAATGTCCCAAAGATCAGTACAGCTGGCTTGAGAGACATCCAATACGTACTCACAATTATGAACTGGCATTTCCAGATCATCATTGGACATTAGAGTGGCCAGATTGAGGCTCTGAGTAGGAGAGAAAGTTAGTCTAGGCTGGTGAAATAGGAGGCTTTGATACTGGGTGATACGAGTGTTTGACAGCTAGCGGCCAGTGGCCCCCTGAAGTAGGGCCTCTACAGCATGGGGAACGATGAGGGTTAGGTTTTGACCAAAAGTCAGTTTGTCCGCCTCCTTAACTAGTATAGCTGTAGCGGAGATGGCTTGAAGACAGAATGACCTGCCAGAGGGCACTGGATCCAGCCTTTTTGACAAGTAAGGCACAGGTCGCTACCATGGTCCTAAGGTCTGGGTAAGGATCCCCTTTGCAGTTCCCTGCTTTTCATGAATAAACAGGTGAAAAGGCTTGGTAACATCCGGGAGGGCTAAAGCTGGGGCTTGGGTAAGAGCTGTTTTTAATTGTTGGAACACTCGTTTCTCTGTGGCAGTCCATATTAAAGGCTGATCCCCTGCTGTGGCTGAATATAGGGGCTTGGCAATTTCAGCAAATCCTGGAATCCATAACCGACAGTATCCCACCATCCCCAGGTATTCCTGTACCTGTTTTTTCTAGGTTAGGTTCGGGATTCAAAAGATTACCTTCTTCTGGGCCATGGTTAGGGTTCGCTTACCCTTTTTTAGCCAATATCTTAAACAGGACACCTCAGCTAAGCAGAGTTGTGCTTTCTTAGCCAATACACGGTAGCCCAGATCCTGGATAAACTGTAACAAAGCCTTGGTGCCTTTTAAACAAGTGTCCAAATCTGTCACCACGAGCAGGAGATCATCTACATGCTTGAAGCAAAGTACATTCAGGGTGCAGGGCACGGAACCCCGTTAGGTCCTATTGCAAGGCTTCCCCAAAAAGAGGAACCTTTAAAAGTCTTTTGATATGAGAAGCAATTCCCCTTCAAGCCTGCAAACTCATAGGGTACTGATGTACGCTGACCAGGGTAACTGATGCCAATAGACTTGCTACAACCAGGGGGTGATGTTGTACCAATCCTAGTGGGTTTGTCTCCACCCAGACCGAAGGATATTCTTGCTGTAGCTGCTGAAACAAACTTGATGAGGCATTCTCAGTGGAGGAGTTAGAAGAAGTTAGAAGGTACTCTTCAGAAAGTGCAACAGTTAGAAACATTTAATAGGCAGTGGCAACAAACATGTCAGTTTTGTCAAATGAAAACACAATGGTTGCTCTTAAATTTTGAAGCAAATCCTGGCCCATGAGGGGGTATGGCCAGTCAGGGGCTATTAGGAACAAGTAGGTAACCTGTTTTTTACCTAAGTCAGTGGTCTGATTGGAAGTGAACTTGCAGTTTGTAATTGCGCCTGTTGCCTCTTGAACAGAAATTTGCTTGTTGGACGTGGGTCCTAATGGTGACTTTAGGACTGAAAGCTCCACCCCAGTGTTCACTATGAGTTGGACCAGGTGGTCCCTGATAGCTGTAGTTACCATGGGCTCTTGGAACCCTAAGGAAAAAGAGCCCTGGCCTCTTCAGTCAGAGTCATTTTCAGTCTCCCCAGCAGCAGGCAAAACCAGGACTGGCTTAGGGTTGTCCATTTTTGGGCGACGGGGATAATCTTTTTACCAATAACCAAATTCTTTGCAATATGCACATTGATCCTTAGCCAGCAGGGAACATCCAGTCCCCTTTTGTCTTTTTCTAGTCTCCCCTTTTTTCTGGTGTGGCGGTCTTGAGTCAGGCTGGGAGGCTTGGAGGACAGTTACCAATATTTTTGCCTGATGTTTGGCCATTTTATCTGCCTCCTGTGCTGCCTGTTTTTGTTTTTCAGCTTCACAGTTACTAAAAACCTTTTGGGCTACTTTGAGCAGCTGGGAGATATTCATTCCTGTGAAGCCCTCAAACCTTTGTAATTTTTTGTGGATATTGGGGGCCACCTGGGCCACAAAAGCCAAATTATTGGACTGAGATTTTCAGATTCTGAGGGATCAAACAGGGTATAGGTACAGAACACCTCTTGAAGACATTCAAGGAATGCCACCAGTGACTCCTCAGGATCCTGAAGAATTTCGGTAGTTTTGGAAAGATTGATAGGTTTCTAGGCTGCTCCCCTCAAATCAGCTAATAGAGTCCGGTGATAGGTATCTGATGCCCTGGACCCTGCTGAAGTGTTAGGGTCCCAATCTGGAGGAGAAAAGGGAAAAACTTCATTTAAAACTTACTGACTTTCCTCCTCTGTACCAACAGTTGAGACTAGAACAGACTTTTTAGCCTCAGCTCTGATGCGCTCTGGCTCCTCGGAGGTAAATAGGGTTAGAAGGAGCTGCTGGCAATCATCCCAGGTGGGGCGATGAGTATGCATGATTGATTCTACCAGAGAGGTCAGAACCTGAGGTTTCTCTGAAAATGGCGAATTTTGAGCTTTCCGATTGTACAAAACAGAGGTAGAAAAGGAACATATACCAAAAAGGGTCGCTCAGTCTGATCTGCCCCCCGTGGAGGGGGAGCCTCCTGGAGGGGAAGGAGAGAGGCCAGATCTGTTCAGGATTGGAGGTGAGAAGCCAGAGGCAGAGAGGGCAAAGAGGAGGTGGAAAAAGTGATGGTAGGTGAAGAAGCCTTGTGCGTTATAAGGTGGAGGAAGGTGAGGGCCTAAGTCAGAATGAGAATGACGGATGACTGGGTCTTCCAGAGGATCCTCAGTAGGGGGGGGCAAGACAGGGTAGAGCTTATGGGTAGACTCAGAAGGAGGCAAAACAGGGGAAGACTGGAACAGATGAATATGGCAAGAAAGGAGAAAGAGACTTGGAGACAAGTATGCAAGAAGGGTCCTGAGTTTTAAGAAAACATACCTGTAACCACGGAGGGGGACTTTGTACTAAATTTAACCATTGGTCAATATAAGGGAATTGGTCAGGGTGACCAGGAGTCCCTGTAATGACCTTCCAGACAGACTGAGTGACGTGAACATCCAGAGACCCAGTGGAGGGCCATCCAACATTAAATGAAGACCAGTTAGTTTCACAGAGGGTGCAGAGCCTGCCTTTCGAAAGGTGGATACCATAGTCCTCAGTAAATCCAACAGAGAAATTTTTAATCATGCAGTCCAGGGGACTGGAGGATCAAGAAGCCTGTGACCTCATATTGTCAAAACCAGTGAGGGAGCCAAAACTGGAATCAGAAACTGAACCGAGACTCTATTCAGCCAACATCTTGGCCTAATGAATAGTGTCTAAGGGACAGCCTCATCAGGCTGTGACTCCATTAGTAGACTGGCCACAAACAGAACAGATTCTTACCTCCTAGGAGAATGCAGATTAACTCAGGTATTTTTGAGGCAATGGGAAGCCAGTGGTCATTCCAACTCCCTCTGGGCCAGATAAGAGGTTATGGGCCCTGGAACGCCTCAGAGGGCACCTCCCCTATAATTTCTCCACCAAGCTGGGGAGAGCCAGAATGAGGCTGCTTCCCAGGCTTGGTGATCTTACTGGGGCCTCCAAATGTTATAGCCACACCATGAGTAAGGAGTCACCCACACACTGAGAGTCAAATATTGAGTCCTTTAATGCTGGCAGTCAAGAGCAGGCTCATGCCTGAAAGAGACTCTCAGCCTCAAATGAAGCAAGCAAGGGGCTTATATAGCAAAAACCATAAGGTCACAGAGTTTCGGTTCTAGGTAGGGAACAAAGGAGATTTTTCAAAGTACAGGTCATTAAACTGTAGGGGGGAAGTGTAAATTATATAGTGTGACAGAACTGTTTCAGGAATGTTATAGCCCTCCAGGGGAGGGAATGGAAAAGCCATACATCACGGGACATGATTTGTGGCCTACTGGAAAGGTTAGGGCGGTCATACAGAGGAGGGGTGGGGGGAACTGGAAGACAAAATGGAAGTACTACTACAAAATGGAGTTACCTTGGTTAGGTCACTAACAGCCATTTCAGTATGACCAGATATTATCAGAGGGAGAGGGACAGAGGTAAGAGGACATGATTACTATATCAGTTGTTTAGCTATCAATTGTGTTTCCTCACAACCACAAGAATAGTTGTTGCCAGATAATCTGCAACTTGCTCTCTAACCTGGAAATTGACTGCTTTGGAAAAATCTGTGACTTTTTTTGATTCAATTGGTTCTTCCATCTGTAGAGTGGGAACCTCAAAAAGGGACCTCTTGCTGACTCTTCAGGACTAGGGGGAAAAAACTGGAGAGGAGAGGAGAAAGAACTCCTTATTGGGGGAGAGATGGACATTTTGTTGTTGTTTTGGGAATTGTTTTGTTTTTTATTTATTATCTTTTTCTTCACAAGAAATTGTAGTGGGCCAAGGGTTGACTCAGCTAATGGTCATATTGGAGCCTGTCTTTTCCACTACTGGAAAAGGCTTCTAGAACGCATTCCTAGGAACTACATGGGGTGGTGGGAGGAGAAGCTCTAAAGAATCTGTGTGTGGTCAGGAACATTCTTGTTATAAGACAGGACCCCCACCCCCAGCTCTTTCCAGAGTCCCCTTCGCAGCTCTCTTGCCTATGACCTTCTGGGTGCTCTTGAACTTGTTGATCCAGTGCAATCTAGAATTGTTTCTCTCCCACATTCTCTGCACACATTGGGTCAGATGCTACATGGAGATAGCAGCCTGCTAGACTTTATGACTATCTTGCTTCTATTTGTCTTCAGTGACTCAGTTGGGCACTGACTTCTGAACCCTGACTGTCTGAATCAAACTGCCACAGGGGTTAGGGACAGGAATATATTGAAGATGACAACTAGTTTTATGGAAGTAGGATTTATAGTCTTAGGATATCAAAGAATACATTTGATCTGTTCCTTTTGGAAATATGTGTCTGTGTAATCCGACATTGTCATGGTCTCTTTATTCCTGTGAGGTGTCAGTCACATGATCCTGACTGCAGAAACTTGAGGGCCAGCTGTATGTTCATGATTGGAACTCTAGGGGAATCCCAAAACTTGCCCCAAAGAGTTTAGGTACATCTAGCTGAAGAAGTAAGATATACATACATGAAAGGCAAACGAATTCTCCAGAGCACTTAAGTTAATTGCCCTCGAGAGTCTGAGGGGCCAAGAGGTCACTTTGGACAGGATGGTCAAAGAAGTATTCGTAAGCATTGCAGGACTCGAGCCAAGTATCAGAGGAAGAGAATGTACAAGTGTGGCAGGGGGACCATAGCAAGGGATCAGCTGAAGAGAGAGAGAGACAGAACGTAGTAAGAGCAGTGTGCAAAGTTCGTGGGTCAGAGGACTGGGGGAGGAGCACTGGGCAGGCTATGAGTAGGGAAACTTGGATAGATTTTGACTCCAGCACATTGAAAACTTCTGGTCATCCAAACAAAGAATCAACTGGGAGGGATCCTAAGATACCAAGAGGAGTTCATTACCTGCCTTCATTCTCTTCTGAGAGTAACACATCTGTTTGGAGTAAGTCAGTGGACTTGATCTAGAGTCTGACCCAGTTTACTGGGTCTTGTTGCTGGTAGTCACCACAGAAACCAAAGAGCTGAAGAGCAGACTATGGGGCCTGCCTCCTCGTGGGTAAAATTATTCAAAGCTTCTGCTGCTGCTGAAGCTTTAACTATAGCAACTAGCAAAAATTAGTCTAGGGCTCTAAATGTAGAATGTTCCAACTCCTCTAAACCACATTTCACACTCGCCTCCATTCAGGTGAGTTCAGCAGTGCACATTGGTTTACAACATGCTTGTAAACAGACATTCAGCTATTCTTAACAGCTTGCCTTGGAGGAGGTAAAAGAGTGGTCATTGTACATTTGAAATTAACCTAAACAGTGTTTCAAGCTTTTTTTACTGCTTTTGTTTAAAAATACAAAATTGGCCATTGGTTTGTTAAACTCTGCTGTCTCCACATGGCTCTTTGAGCTGTGGCTGCCATGTTTTCTTAGTTTTAGCCCCTCCCCTACCTTGGGGAGGTGAATCTCCTCTCTCTCTAATTTGCTTTCTAAATAAACTTTCTTTTTTTTTTTAGAAAGCAGGATTTATTGAGAGGACAGAAAATCTCCCACAGTGGGAGGGGACCCGAAGGGGTTCCCCTCTAAATAAACTTTACTTGAAAACTTAAAAATAATAAAAATACAAAGTCATCATCTTAGCATCCTCCAAAAAGAATAAGAATAGAAATTGACTTAAAAGTTAGTAATTCCTCTGAAAATTATGGGGAAGAGGTAAGTGTATGAAACAGATATAAATTGCCTCCTTTAATACTAATTTCAGGACATTCAACTTGGAAAATGTCCATCTCTAAAGCATATGTACAGAAAAGTACCTTTTGTTTTTTGAATTCCCCCCAAGGTTTTCATCAAGGACTGATTCAACAATCAGAAGTGTTGGACATTTTTATTTAAGAGAATTCATTCAGTTTCCAAATATACACTATACTTTGGTTAGTTACTGTACTTGCACCTATTGATAGCACTTCACAGATGTCATTGATATTCTCAGAAAATCTTTTTTAAGACCCTCTTAAGAAACTCCTCGTTCCAAATTTTCTGTTTGATTCATTCAAATATGATTAAAACCCATCATTGTCTGTGTAAATGTTTATTTCTGCATTCTGAGAAACTTTCTCCAAGTTTTAAATAACTAATCCATTGGAGGCAGGAACAAAAAAGAGATGACATCTTAGCTACTCAGCTTAGGTAGGAAGCCTAGGGATACAAAAAGTAAGTAACAGTACTTTATTTCCATGATTAAACCTGGAAGGATTAGGCAAGAGACTAAATACAGTTTTTACAGAAAAGCTTTTCTTCCAACGGTCTAGCAAGTCTGAGCTATACGTCCAGCTTTACTCCCCTCCATTATCTGGCATCTTTGACTCATCCACCACCTTCTGCCCCTTGCATTCTCATTTCCTGTGCGTCAGCTCCCTGGAAAGGATGTCTCTTTTGCACCAACCTTGCCACAGACCTCATCACTCTCTCCTGGACTGCGTGAGCAAGAGTGATGCTTCCTAGTCCAAAGAACGGGGTGAGAAGGGGTTAGTCAGGCTTTGGGGTGTGCCAGAATCATGGCTGTTCCCCAGGAGGTACAACTTGGAGGGCTCATAAGAAGTGGGCTCCAACTGCACCGTAAACAGGACCAATTCTTAAACCCCACCTGTCACAGCAGCAGTATTCTCAGGAAGCGAAACTGGGGAGTACCCTGCAGCCAGAGAGCATCCCAGTGGTTAGCTCCTGAGCAGTGGCATTGGTTCCTCCAGATGGAAAGGGGAACTGTACTGGTGTCAGGTATGTGCAAACAGTGGAGTCAGGGCCTCTCCTCACTTCAGGTACCTGAGGGGAGGCAGAGATGGGGAGACGGAGAGAATCCTTAATTCCTCATTGGTAAGGATGAAGAATTCTTAATTTTTCATCTTGAGATCCTCCTGAAACATCATGCTTTCCATGGGAGCTGCTTAGTCTCCCTGCCCTCTGGCCAATGAGTTGCATTAAATAATTGTACCCTCAGTGTCAAGGAACAGATAATGCAGATTATTCATATGCAGTCTTGAGGACGCCTTGGTTCTAGACAGAGATGCAGCATCTGAATTGGGTGCTAGACTAGGAAAGAAGCCTTCTTCATTCTCCTTCCAGAAATGCCTGTTTGAGCCCTGCCTAGCCTGCACCGTTTTTATAATTAGGTTGAGTGTCTGCACATTGAAGTCAAGCAGCTAGTTCCTTTGGCTTTCCTGGCAGACACTGCCCACTTCTTTCAGTGTGTGCACTGTAGATGGTGGGCGGCCATGTGGGTGGGTGCCAGGGTTCCACCCCTGCAGTAAGAGGCAGGCAGAAGTCGGCTGGAAGCTGCAGGCCTCTTGCACTGACTTGCATTGTTCCTTGTGCTCCAGGTGCTGCTGTTTCTTTAAGAGGAAAAGGAAGAAGACTACTCAGCGCCACAAGTGACCAGTGCCTCCCAGGAGTCCTCAGCCCCTGGGGATCCTGACTCAATTGCACTTGCAGCTCCTACCATTTCTCATTGGAAGGGACTCCTCTTTAGGGGAGGGTGGAGATCCAAACCAAAAAGAAAACATATGCCCTCAGAAGGAGCAAGTGCGGGCAGCCAGCGTGGTCCGTGGCCACACCCACCTGCCACACCCACCTGCCTGAGGCTCTGAGCTGGCTAGAGCTGTGATTCCTCCTCTGCTTCCCGCAGGGCTTCCTGGTTGAATCTCCCTCCCATTGTTTACAGTGAAGGTGTCATTCACAAAAACTCAAGGACTACTGTTCTCTTCCCTCCACTTAGTTTACTCCTGGTTTTTGCCCCACCCTCCTCCTGCTCCAGCAGAAAAGCTAGTGAGCTAAAGGCTTTGTCTGCAGGAGTACTAGATTCTGGCAGTGAGGCCAAGAAGGCAGGAGGAAGGTGGCAGACCCAGGCTGGAGAAAGACCTCCACCTCCTTGGTGTGTCTGACAGTATGGCTTCCTCTTTTCTTCTTGTGTGCCTGTGCAGACTCCATCCCAGCTGGCCACGGGTTCAGGTTCCTTACTCACTCCCTCCCTCCTGTGAAGTTACACTGTAGGACACAAGCTGTGAGAATTCTGCAGTCTACTGTCCCTGTGTGTTGGTGTTCTTAGCTTTCTTGACATTCGAACTTCAGGCGGTAGCAGGACAATGCAAATTGTTCTGAGCAAAGGAAAGAAAACAGACTTTATTGCACTTTTAGTTTTTTGTTGTTTGTTTTTTTTTAAACAAAAAAAAAAAACAAAACATGGCAGATGCATATTGTGTCTGGTTATTTTGGGGGTTTTACTTTTTTCTGTTTTGAGGGGGATGGGGCCAGTCAAGCCATTCTGAGAGAACATGGGTCCAGAGGACATTCTCAGTGGAGAGAGTTTGATCTGCAGCACCCAGAAGAGAAGCCAAACTCTACGTCATTCTGAGTGAACACTCAGGTTGGCAAGAAAACATACTTGAATTTTCATTCATCTTCTCAGCTGCTGAAGAATGTCTCTACCAGAACATCCTGACCTAATCAGCCTACAATTTGAAATGCTAGCTCTCCAGCACAGAAGATGAGCCAGCTGAGCCAGACCATGACCAGGAGACAGCTCATCCCAGAGAAGGAGATGCTTAACAAAATTTTGAAATTGTTTCCTCCACTGCCAAGGACTTCCAACTAGATAGCCATGTGACTTCCTGTCGACTTGGGAGACAAAACTAGTGATGAAACAGCTACCACCATATTGCCACTAGTGGACAAAAAGTAGAAGACAGTGAACCTGCCTTCCAGCTTCCAGAGGAGCCTCAGGGTGTGGCCTCATAGAGCCAGGAGAAGAAAACTGGTGTGTCCTGTCTGCCCCAGTAGCTGAGTTGTAGTATCTGGGCTGGCCCACCTTACAGAAACTAAGCCTATGAAGATCTTCCAGCAGATCCATAGCAGTCTTAGGACTCAGTACGTGGGGCTGTAGTGAACAGGAGGGTAAGACTGGTGCCGGAAAATTCCAGGGAAAAGGAGACAAATGGAAGGTCTGAAATTATCTTCTCAATTGGACATAGACTCCTTCCAGATAAGAGGGCCATGCATCGAGCATGTTTTCCCTAGTATGCCCTCCGCCTCCCACCATGGTAGATTCATATAAAGTACTACCATGAAGGGTCTTGGTTTCACATTCACTGTTTGAAAGCTGCTTAATGTGTAGAGTTACTCTGATATGCTCAGTTTTCATTTGAGTTTACTGGCTTACTCAAACAGTGACTCTTCATTCTAGATGTGACAGGAGAAAGGATTATTTTCATCAGGGAAAGAGGTTGTGTATCCGGGAGTATGGAGCTAACTATGGAGGATGATGGCTGGTAACTTAGTCTGGTGGTTTGTGCAGCATAGAAGTCTTCACCTCTGGCTTGACATGTAGGGCTGTTTTTTGGACTGGGGTGTGCGAAGATAATTTCCTGGTTGTTGGTATTTCCCAAAAGTCTCGATGTACCGTACATGGAGCAGAAATAGCAGCATTAGCATGGATCAGAGTTACTGGCTCCATTGAACCTGGGCTAGGGAATATTGCTTCACTGGCTTCAAACCTACTTAGCTTATGTAAAGATTGTAATCTGTCATTTCTTTAACAGAAATGTTTCTGTATATGAAACCTGGAGTGGCAGGGAGATGTGGTATCCCACCCCTTTCCTAGAAGGACTCTGAATATTGGGGTTTGTTGACCTTGCCAGTACCTAGTGGTTATAGCCTATCACTGAAATTTACATAAGTTTCTTACCTGGAATTTGGGAAACTAACTTCCTGTATAGAAACGTTAACTTCCTAATCCCTGTGTAGAAAATGCCTTGCCTCTCGAGAGGGCAGGGAGAAATGGTGGCAAAGCCTGGAACATCCTGGCACTCTATACCCCACTAAGTGCCTCCCCCCCACCCCCCACCCAGCTTCCACAGAAAAGCAAAGGCAGTGACCAGCTTGGCTGCAGGGCAAGCTGCCTTGCAGCTGGGTTTGAGACTTTTTTTTTTTTTTTTGGTCTTAACATTTTAAAAAGACTAGATCTTGAAGGGTTAAACCTGAGCAGTACACTGTCCGCACCCTCCAACCCCTACAGATCCTTTGCTAGATTTTTGGTTTTCCAAAAATTAAGAGCCCCAGGTCCCTTTAGCATGCAGGGTAATGTTGATCTCTCCAGGGCCATTGGCACTTCAAGGTGGCCCCTTGGGAGATTCTGTTGTGCTCTTCCTTAAAATGAAAAACCAGGTCAAGTGGTGGCTTATACCTGTAATCTCAGTACTTTGGGAGGCCAAGGCAAAAGGATTACTTGAGACCAGGAATTCGAGACCAGCCTGGGCAACATAGTAAGACTCTGTCTCTACAAAAAATTAGCTGGGTGTAGTGACACATGCCTGTAGCCTCAGCTAATTGGGAGGCTGAGGCAGAAGGATCATTTGAGGCCAGGGGGTCACGACTGTAGCGACTACACTCCAGCCTGGGCAACAGTGAGACTTCAACTCAAAAAAAAAAAATTAAAAACCAAAAAACTGAGTATACCGCAGAAATGATTTGGCCATTTTCAGCTCCATCCGGAAATCAGGATTCTCTCCTCAGCCCTATTGCTACAGTTGTTTTGCTGTATGCTAAATCCAGGTCTCAGGGTTAGGCACTTTCACCACTCCTCAGCCCCACCCATCCACATGCTCTGTAGTTTTTGAGCTCTATTCACAGCTGTGATGCCTGCAGATCTTCTTCTTTGAGGTTGATGCAATTGTTTCTCCTTAATGCTAACTTAGCTCTGTTCACCCCTTAATATTATACCATTAGGAGTTCTCCCAAGCCCTGTAGTCCCTCAGGCATTGCATCCTGAGCAGATTGAAGCCCGTTGAGATTCCACTAAGGTATAAAGGGTCTCTGTCCGCTCTTGTGACCAGAGCATGACTTGTGTCTGTGCAGTAAAGCATGTAAGGGTTGATCAAATTGCTACACACACCTTGGCACTTGCCAGAGATCTCACTCCAGATTGCTCCACAAGGGTGGACAGAGCATCCCAGCAGCCAGTGTACATCCATGACTGCCTTAATTGCCTGCTATTTGGGGTATGTCTAGGAGTAAACAAGGTCTAGGAAGGTACAAGTTGAGTGATGAAAATTCCATTTTATTTTGGAATGCATGAGCTACAGGCGACAGCAGGGATACACTGAGGTTTCTAGAAGTGTTCATTGTGTTTATTCTCAGTGTACTCCAAGTACATAGAAACAGCCATTGCCAATTACCCAGAAGAGGCCTCCGTTTCCTCTGAAGTTACTTCCAACTGAGTTCAATGGCAGTGTATTTGGTAGTGCATATTCAGTGTTGACTTTCAGTGTTAGTAGCCACTTTTAATGCCAGAAATATGTAACAATTATAAAGTTATATAAAAGTGGTTACTAAAAGATTAAAGCCTTAACTTTTTAAATGTAAAAGATATAATCCATTCCTCCTCCCACACATGGCCTGCATTTCTCAAAAATAGATATCCATGGCAGCCTAGATGGCATCTCCTTAGAGGAATTTGATCTTGCTTTTGATGCTTCTCACCCCAGCCCACATGCCTCCTGTGTGTTCCATTCCCCTCTTCCATGTTCATATCTGAACCAGTTTTCCATTCCCGTTGAGTTGCCCTGACAACATTGTCTCCAGTGTCAGAACATTAGGGTTACAGTTTCGCAGATTGGGAGCTTGCAATACTATACAGCCGTTACTGCCTTTGCCAGGCCACTGCAGCTGTCCCCATCATCGCCCCGTGGTGGACAGATGAACTCCAGAAACCCTCAGGGAGCCAGGATAACTAGGCACCCCACCTGGACTGGGCGTGTGGGTGTCAGGCACTCATCTCTGGGGTTCTTTTACAGACTCCAAGGAAGTCCCATCTAGAGACTGATGGCCAGTGACTCCCAGTCTTCCCTATGGCAGGTTGATAGGAATCAAATTGGGATTCCTTCGGGTTGGGGTATTGGGGGAAGGGTATGATTCTGTTTCTGAATAAGAAAAAGAGGCAACCATGGCCCTTCTTGGGTTTTTAAAGTTCTGAGCAATGTTTTAGTCACAAATAAGGAATCTTGGAAGTCTTTGGTCCAGTAAACTGTCTTAACAATGTTTTTCCTAACTCTTTTTGCAGGTGACTAAGTACAAAAGAATAGGTTTCTCATTGTATCCAAAATAGTATGTAGGTTCCCTGGATATAGACAGTGGTAGTTGACATTTTCTCAAAAAGCAACCAGGAAACACACTCCAGTATTTGTAAATCAGTTTACGAAGGAAAAAGTGAACATATAACTCCATATATTTCTAGTTTGATCACCAAACTTGACATTGTAAGTTCTGTCGACAATTTATTTTTCTTCTTTTACTCCTCAATCATTTTACTGGTGCCATCACCACCTGTAAGGACTCAGAGCAGAGAATTATCCGCAGTAATAAATGGGAGTGTGGTGCATCATCCCAGTAACACGCACACAAGGACAGCTGGCCTAACTGCCCCCTCCCCTTTATGGCAGGTGAGACGTTTTCAGTATTCCTCTTATGAACTCCAGACCAAATCCAAGGCCAGCGCTTACATCGAAAGCCTTTTTAGAAGGCCTGTCAATCTGTTAGGAATGCCTCAGGAAAGATGAGCCATTTCTTTGGGGAGAAATAGATTTACAGATGGGAGAGTGTGATCGCATGTGTGTGCGTGCATGTGTGCGCGTGTGCTTTTATCTGTTTGCATTTCACCTCCATAAAGACCCAGGTTGCTAGGAACCATGTGTTCCTGAGTATTCTATGAGCTAAACAAGCGGCAGTGAGCTCAAAGTCTCAGCAAGCTGCTCTGGGAACAAGCTCCACTCACCAAGCAGAAGAATGACAGAAAACATAAAGGTGAAACCAAAAATACTATAAGGCCCCCAGTGGAAAATAATGTTGATTCAGCAATTGCCATTGGATGTTTTACATGCTCTAATTTATTATATTATTATTTGTTTCTTTAATCGTTTGCCCATTGTACTCTTAAAAGACGTTGGGATACTGATTGTGATTTTTTTAAAAACTAGATTATGTATAAATCAGATGTGGAAATCAGTTTTAATGGATGTGTGGATGTATCTGATTATTGTTAAATGCCTTTTTTACTTTTTTTTTTTTTTTAGATATGTAATGTTTCAAAAACCCTGGCACTGGTCACAAAGCTCAGCTGTGAAAATGAAATTTATAGTATTTTTAAACATGAATGTCAATTTTAAGTGTATTTGAAATGGTTCCTCCAGGAGAGATATTTGTACACTATTAGGAACAACTTCTCTGCCAAGGAAGTAGCCTTCTTTGGAGAAAATAGAAAATGGGTTCTGATATGCTGTCTCAAAGTAGCCCATTTCCTAGGGCACCCTTGAAAACACAAATGTGATCTTTAAGTATACCTCTTCCTCAATTTGGGGAGGAAAGGACTCGATTTGCACCCTTTTTGTATGTAAAATAAAATGTCTTACCTTTCTTGACTACTTTTACTTGTTTGTCTGGCTGATTGGTTTTCTGTTTTTAATCTCCCCTGGCTCATTTGCAATTAACAATCTAGCTAGGACTAACTTTGATATGATTCAAGGCTCCCATGAACAACAACAAAAAATGCCTGATAGTTGACATTCTTGCTTTATTCCTTTGGGTTGAACATTGACCTCTCCTGGGAGTCACTTCAGAAATAAATATTCCTGTATCTGGTCTTCAAGTGCTGAGGAAAACAAAACAAGTTTAAAATTTTTAAAATAATATCTCTGGAAGGGCCATTGCCTTACCAGACTCTGGTGTGGCCATGTGCTCTCTGAGCGATGGCTGTTGCCATACGTCCTAAGCTCTGGCCCGCTCTCCTACCTTGGAGAGATGAATCTGTGTTCTCTTATTCTCTCTCTCTAAGGTATGCTC
>CAUYQG010274742.1:0-13916 GCA_963574415.1 Tarsius wallacei | reverse complement strand
CGTAATCTTGTACTTCCCAGCCCCTAGAACTGCGAGAAATAAATTGTCATTATTCACAAATTGTGCAATGTGTGGTATTTATTATAGCAATAGGAACAGACTAAAACAGCTAGAGCTTTCTCCCATCCAAGATGGCATTTTCAGAGTATATAAGGCTTGTCCATATGGTTTCTTATGGTAATTATTGTGCAGATATTTTTCAGGAAAGTGGTATGCATATATGTGGATGTTTCTTAGAGGAGTTGAAAAAAAAACACTTGCTAGGCAATATTTGTCCCTCACAGAGTCAATTCTGTTCACATTGGAAAATATCTCAGTATCTTGTTGTCTTCTCAGGTGTTTTACTTTCATCGTTATCAGTCATAGTTGTGCATCTCTTACATTTGATTGTTTTACACTTAACATAAAGGAAAATAATGTGGCTTTGGAAGCTCATGAATCCAAAATCAAGTCCAGTTTGTTGCTAACTGTGTAAAAAAGATAAGTTTAAAAATTTTGTCATATTTAGTTTATTCCGTTATTAAGTAGGAATATTAATATTGAATCTAGAGGGGTGGATAAAATGGCATACTGAATAGAAATAAATTTGTGTGCAAATTCTTACATAGAAAAATGCTGAATAAATCATTACTGTTATTATTAGCATTATTTATACTTCTGAATGTGAAGATTACCTTCAGAGCGAACATACTTGAGAGGAAAAAAATATAAATTTTACAGATGTTTTTCAGCAAAAATTGGTGCTTCACACACACACACACACACACACACACACACACACACATTCTTTGTACTTAAAATGTAAAAAGTTATTCACATTGTATGCCAACTTTCTGATACATTAAAAAATTGAAATATCTTGGCAGACACCATTGATAGGCTATGCAAAAGTTATTCACAAGCTTTATCTCTTGCCGACTTTTTCATTTGAAAAGCTAAAATATCCATGCTTTGTGGTGTGGCCATGTGAGTCAGGCAACATTAAAATTGAATCTCAAGGCAAGGCTTTCAGGAAAGCTTTCAAGAAAGCACAAGGTTCATCTGCATTACTTTGGCCATTTTCCTTTTTGCTGTTTCACCTTTCCCCGTTTTCTTGCCTAAAATGTGGACATCATGCCTCCAGGTGCCACAGGCATCATGCAGTCTTACATGACACCTCTTTCTAAGGAGATGTCAATAATGTCCTTGCATGGCTACAACTCAAATCATCAGCGTCACTGTATGTGTGTTCTTTTTGTCCTCAACCGACTTTCCCTTCTTTTGTAGGAGAAAAGAAACCCCTTGCATGTTAAAACTACTTTCGTTTTCATTCTGTGTTAATTACAGCTAAACCCTACCGACCTGAAACTTTTATTAATACGAATGTCATAGATTTAGTCTGGAGATTACATGACATACAGAGTTCCACTTACTTCATAACGAATAGCACATCTTTTTGAGTGGTATGAGCAATGTGATATTTAAGCTGCTGGAGTAATGTGGTAACTGAAGATAGGACCAGGAACTTTTATAACTTACATAACAAAAAGTGAAGAAAGCTGAAAAGCAGGCAAATAAATAGACAATTGCAGGTTTTGACTGGTTCTACAAATATGGTAAATATGGCAAAAGGACTATAAACTCTGCAGTAGGAGAAGAGAAGGTAATTTTGAAAACGTGGCCATGTAAATGTAGCTAACAGGTGATATTTGAAGACAGAGATATTTGAAATGAAGAAAATTAGGACAGACCCAGTTAGTAAAAGACCTTAGAAATTTTACTTTTTAAAGTTAATGGTACAGTTTATCTAATGTGTAAAAAAAAAACCACTGGCTTGTTGAAGAATCAGAAAAACAGCCCAGATTAGTTTGAGTATAGGGAAAGAGGAGATTGCATAACAATTGAAGAAATTAACAGATGCCAGTTTATATAGAGGTTATGTAATAAAGAAGATATTTCTAAGTATACAGTATACAGTTGTAATGCTGCATAATAAGCCACTCCAAACTTATTGGTGTAACACAGTAAGCTTGCATTATGCTTACAGATTCTATGAGTCAGGAATTCAAAAAGAGCACAGTGAGAATGCCTCTTTTCCGCTCTTTGGTGATGGGGCGGCAGCTGGAGGACTTACAGGTCTGGACACAACTCAGATAGCAGGGGGTGAGGACAGCTGGGATTGGAGTGTGTACTTCCAAAATTGCTTCATGACTCCCTTATCTGGAGTCTGGCCTTGAGCGTTTGAAGCTAGGAATGAACTGGAATTGTCCACCAGAACTTCTACTTATGGTCTTTCCACGTGGTTTGGGTGTCTCCCAGCCTGGCGATACTGGGGTCTTCCTGAGAGTGAGTATTCTGAAAAGATTGAGCACAAGTCGGATGGTCCATTGAGGCCAGATCTGAAAAGCCACACAGAATTGTGTTTTTTTTTTCCTCTTTGTATTCTCTTAGTGAAAGAAGTCAAAAGTCCTTCCAGATTCAGTGTTAGGAGACTCAGACCCCTACCTCTCAATGAAATGAGACAGTACCCTGTCACAAATGGGAAACACACACACACACACACACACGACGTTTTTCTTTTATACTGCATTAATTTTGTCTCAAAATATTGGCTTTTTACTCTCTTCCATTAACTGATACCCATAATTTTCCTCATTTTTCTCCATTAAACCCAATCTTTCAGGGACAATTCCAATAAATTGTTTTACATTAGAATACAAACTGAAGATACTTTTTCAACTATTGCCACTTGCTGGGTTAGGTATATTTAATTAACAAAACTATAAATATGGATAATATTTTATATTATTGGAATTTTCTATCTGAATTATTATCATTATTTTTTTGAGTTGGAGTCTCACTTCATTGCCCAGGCTGGAGTGCAGTGGCATGCTCACGACCACCGCAACCTCGACCTGCTGGGCTCAGGCGATCCTTCCGCCTCAGCCTTCCAAGTAGTTGGAACTACAGGCATGCGCCACCACACTCGGCTGATTTTTTTATTTATTGTAGAGACAAGGTCTTGCCAAGTTGTCCAGGCTCTTCTCGAACCCCTGGGCTTAGACAATCCTCTTGCTTCAGCCTCCCAAAGTGCTGGGATTACAGGCTTGAGCCACTTCGCCTGGCCCGGAATTCATTTAACTATTAAATGTCTCCAAATTTAAAAACAATCATCATTTTAAAGCATTTAATCAATCATGACTGCTAGTTCATGAACTTTACCTTAATTTAAAATAAGAGATCATTCATAGAATCTTAGATAGGTATGGAGATAATTAGGTAGGTATGGAGATAATTAGTTTTGAAGATGTTAATCATAACCATATTTTCTAAAACTGTAAACTATTTGGTAAGATAAGATTTCTTATATAGGATGGGAGACTCAAACCTGTAATCTCAGCACTTTGGGAGCCTAAGGTGAGAGGATTGCCTGAGCTCGCGGGTTCAAGACCAGCCTGGGCAACATGGTGAGATCTCCTCTCAACAATAAATCAAAAATTACCTGGGCATGGTAGCACGCACTTCTGGTTCCGGTCTTGGAAGACTGAGGCAGAAGGATCACCTGAACCCAGGGGGTCAACTCTGGGGTGGCCATGAGTGTGCCACGGCAATCCAACCTGGGTGATGGAGTGAGACTCCAACTGAAAAAATATATATATATTTATATATTACAATAAATAAATTTCAGTAAGATAAAAAATCATTTCTAAAGACATATTACAAATTAGTTAATTTTACAATATGTAATTAATTTCTAATTACAGAATTTAAATTAGTAAATTATATGCATTATATCATTAATTATTTTATACTTATAGTATTTCCAAGTGTTTTATTCCACTTATAATTCCTCTTACTTCTTTCTGAAAAATGTTAGTGCAACTAAGAAAGAATGGAAGTGAGCACAGAATAATTCTAATTTCAACTGTATTCCATGTCAACCCGTATCTGGACTGTTTAAAAAATACCCTAAATCACATTGGGAGGCCAAGGTGAGAGGATTGCCTGAGACCATGGGTTCAAGACCAGCCTGGGAAACTTGGTGGGACCTCATCTCTACAATAAATCAAAACAATTAGCTGGGAGTGGTGGTGTGTGCCTGTGGTCCCAGCTACTTGGAAGGCTGAGGCAAAAGGGTCGCCTTAGCCCAGCAGGTCGAGACTGCGGTGACCAGGAGCCTGCCATTGCCCTCCAGCCTAAGAGACCGAGTGACTCCAACTCAACAACAAAAAAAAAATCCCCTAAATCACATGCTATTGTAAAAGCAGTCGAGGGACAAGTTATCAAATAGAACCACTGGAACCAGATGAAGGTTTCCGAGACAGGAGCTGTAATGACATGAGCCATGGAATGTTATAGTATGATTGAGTCACCGTTTTGTAAGAGTCACAGTTTTTCTTCCATTTAATTTCCAGACAACAATCACAGTTTTAGAAGAAAGATTGTCGTCAGGAAAGAGTCATTTATTCATGTTCCGAAAGTTTACTCTTTCTGGCCCATTCACTTTAAAGTATACACTCTCATATTTATGTTGACAGTTCCATTTAATTATATTTACCTTTTTTGTCTCCATATACATTTCACTTTAAAATGATGCTTTCATTCAAAATATAAAAAAAGGAAGTTACAGAATTTGTCTTCCTAAAGCTCTACAACTCTGTGTTCCCCGTTTCAGCCGGTGTCCGACCATCATTCCCATCTATCAGACACATTGGAGTCAATTGTTAAGTCATCTGTGTTTCTTTTTATATTCTTTTTCATGAAGTTTTCCTATTTTCTAGTACTATTGTGTGTCACCTCAAATATTAAAACAGCACGTTATTTTAATCTCCTTCCCTCAAAGCATTTCTTTTTTTTTTTTTTTTTTGAGTTGGAATCTCACTCTGTCGCCCAGACTGGAGTGCAGTGGCCGCTCCTGGCCACTGCAGCTTCGACCTGCTGGGCTCCGGCGATCCTTCTGCCTCAGCCTTCCAAGTAGCTGGAACTACAGGCGTGTGCTACCATGCCCAGCTAATTTTTTGATTTATTGTAGAGATGAGATCTCGGCAAGTTGCCCAGGCGGGTCTTCAACCCGCGGGCTCAGGCAATCCACTCACCTCAGCCTCCCAAAGGCGCGGGATTACAGGCTGAGCCACCGAGCCCGGCCCCTCAAAGCATTTCTGTTCCACTTAATCTAACACAATGCTCTCAATGATATGACAAATTGCAATTCTGTTCAAAAACCCCCAAAGACTTCCACTGAACTAAACAGAATTAGAAGTGATGATTACTCAGTCATGTGTTGGTACCTAACAAAATACTCTAATCATCTATTCTTCCTCTTTTAAAAATCAATGTATTATTAAAATGTTCAACTTCCATTTAAAAAATATTTCAAACATGTCAAATAATGAAAAAAAGAAAAAGGATGCAGGCACATAGCTATAAACAAGATTATATTGTAGCAATGCTGTAAAAGATAACTACTGCCAAAAATGTGATGTTTATTATAACCTTATATATTTATCTATTTTCAACTATAGATGTATGTATCGAATATGGTATTATTTTCACCTTCAAAAATCAAAGGAAGTGTTATGTTTTTCTTTTTATTATTTTCGAACATGCTTTATAATCTCACCATTATATTTTTGCAATCCATTCTTGATGGCACTTGAATTTTCTATTTTTGCTTAACTTCTGTATGGAATTTCATTATATAAAAATAGAAAGCTATCAATGTACATATTGAGAGATATCTGGCATTTTTTATACTTACTAATTTAAATGTTAAAAACAGTGCTGCAACGACTGTTTGTAATCTCTTTGCTCGTATGTGTTAGAATTTTCATAGGGAAGACACACAGAGCAGTGGAGTTTAGAGCCTGGGCATGTGCGTTTATCAAGTAGATTTCCAAAGTCGTTGTATGAATTTATCTTTCTACCACACAGCAATTGTAATTCCTGCTCTCTCTTATCTTTTTATTTATTTTAGAATTGCGGGGTACAAATGAGGATATGTACATATGTAAATTACATGAAGGTGAGGTTTGGGCTTCTAACGAGCAGTTTCTATCCCTGGTAGTGGACATGGGACCCAATGGGTGGTTGTGTGCCCTTATCTCTCCTACCTCCCTCCTTTAGCAGTGCCCAGCATTTCTTGTTCCCACCTTTGTGCTCACGTGCCCAGTGATGAGGGCCCATTTATGAGTGAGAACATGCAGTACTCAGTGTTTTTTTTCTGTGATAGCTCACTTGGAATGATGGTCTTTACATGCAACCATGCTGCTGTAAATGACATGATTTTGTTCTTCTTTATGGCTGCATAGTATTCCATTGTGTTTATGTACCACATTTTCTTTATCCAGTTCACTTTGGATGGGCATCTGGGTTGGTTCCAGGTTTTGCTACCGTAAATAGTGCTGCAATCAATATATGTGTGCAGGTGTCTTTATATTCCACTGGATATAGTGATATAGTGCTGCAATCAATATATATGTGCAGGTGATTTATATTCCACTGGATATAGTCTCAGAAGTGGGGTTTTTAGGTCTCTGAGAAAATGCCACACCGCTTTCCACACCGACTGAACTAGCGAACATTCCTACCAACGGTGTAAAAGCATTCCCTTTCATCTGTCGCCTTACCAACACCTGTTGTTTTTTGACTTTTTAATGCTAGCCTTCCTGACCGGTGTAAAGTGTTATATCATAGTTTTGATTTGCATTTTTCTAATGATTTGCATTTCCCTAATGATTAATTGAGTATGTTTTCTGTTTATATGGGGAAAGAAAACCATATTTAGCAAATAGTGCTAGAAAATCTGGTTAGCCACATGCAAAAGAATGAAACTGGACCCCTACCCATCACCCATATACAAAAATTAGCACAACGTGGATTAAGGATTTAAATGTGAAACCTCAAACTATAAGGACTTTTAGAAGGAAATTTAGGGAACATTTCCTGGACTTTGAAGTAGGCAATGAATTAATGGCCAAGTCCTCAAATTTAAATGCAGCAACATCTAAATGTGAAGGTGAGACTTTATCAAGCTAAAAGATTTTTGCACAGCAAAATAAACCACCAAGAGAGTAAAGAGGCAACCCTTAGAATGAAAAAAAGTATTTGCAAGCTATGCATCTGTCAAAGGTCTATGAAGAACTCAAAGGAATTGACAGGAAAAAAATAATTCCATTAAAAAGTGGGCAAAGACATGAATAAAGAGTTCCTGTTTTCTAAAAGTCTCATTAAGGGGAACATTTTCCAAGTGTTAAGGGGTAAATTAAAAATAATAAGTATTATTTTATAAATTCACTTTGACTAAATAAAATATATTTTATATTGCCTTTAGAAGTGGCATGTGGTGTCTCTCACATTTGAAATTAGTGTGATGTTAGGATGCAATTTATAATTTTCCATATGTTAGCCAACTATACCACTGCCATTTTATAATAGTTATTCATGTTCTATGTTACATAAAATGTATATGTAAGATAGCAAAAGTCTTCCATCTATTTATGAGTTCCCTGTTGTATTCCAGTGACAAAATTGCTCATCTCTGAGTCAATATCACACTGTCCTAATGACTATAGATTTATAATCAGTGTTTGCTGACTATCTGATTTGTGAGAGAATATGAACAGCTAGGGCTGTTATAATGCATGTCTACAAACTAAATGACTTAAAGCAACAGTAATATATTCTCTAACAGTTCTAAGGAGCAGAAATCTGAAACCAAGGAGTAGGTAGGACCACTTTCCTTCCTAAGTTCCTGTGGGAGAAGTGTTCTTTGTCTCTTTCAGCAGTTGGTGACTCCAGACAGTCCTTGGCTTGCAACTGTGTAACTCCAAGCTCTGCTCCTATGCTCAAATGGTCCTTTCCTATTTTCTGTATCTCTTCCTCTTCTGTCTTTTACCATAACACTTATCATTGGATTTAGGCTGCATGATGATCGTCCAGGAGGGTCTCATCTCAAGATCCTTATCTTAATTACATTTGCAAAGAATTAGGATCACCTTTATAGGTTCTGGGGGTTAGCAAGGATACACACACACACACACACACACACACGTGCCAAAAAAATGTATACACAATATAAGAGATGCTATCTATTTATTACTTTTTAAAGTCGATTAAATGACAGCAGCCATGTATAGTATGACGTTGGCTCAACCATGCTTCTGCCGTTTTCCTTCCCTGTCCTGCCTGTCACATGGTGATGTTAACATTCATTTGA
This sequence comes from Tarsius wallacei, assembly GCA_963574415.1. Classification (NCBI taxonomy): domain Eukaryota; kingdom Metazoa; phylum Chordata; class Mammalia; order Primates; family Tarsiidae; genus Tarsius; species Tarsius wallacei. The sequence goes on along the minus strand of CAUYQG010274742.1, from coordinate 5,722 downwards.
TTAATGCCGTCTTTTGAGCGAATGCCATACTTAAAATGTGTATACATTTTTTGACACCCCCGAGTATATATGTAGATATAGACACCAGCATAGATGTATGTATTGAAAAGAGGAGAGCCATTCAATGCACTAGACTTAAATATTTAAATTTATAGTCTTAAAGAAAAGATAAGAAAATCCTTGCCCTTTGATAATTATGGTTAGATATAGGATGACAAAAAATAAAGAAAATGTATACATGTATTGAAAAAGTATACATTTTATTAAGAGAAATAAGTAAGGAAATATGCATACAAATAGTGGTGAATTACACTTTTAATTAAGGTAATCTGTGACTGACTTTATAAAAGTAGCATTTGGGTAAACACTTTAAAAGTTATGAACTTTGCAGCAACCTGGATGGACTTAGAATCTATAACACTGAGTGACCTATCACAGAAACAAAGAACAGAGTCTCACTCATAAACGGACCTTGAAATTATAGTAATACTAAAAGAAAAGGATTGACAGCAGTGAGGAACTGCCTGGGAAGGGTAGGGGCAGGATTGGCAGCAGTGGGAATCTGCTGGGGGAGGGGGGAGGCACACCTCATCAACAAGGGTACCTGTGTAATGAACACTTGTATGACTAAACCTGAAATGTACCCCACATCTTTAAAATAGATAAATAAATAAATAAGAAATCATGTCCCCCCCTCGCAAAAAAAGGCTAAGACAGAAAAACAGCTTTTTCTACCTTCCAAATTACTTGTGATTGAATGATTTTTTTCACAGGATCTGTTTCTGGGAGATACTAAAAGAATGGTTAAATTCTGGTTGAATTCTGAAGGTAGAACAAGAAGATTTGTTGAACAGTTGGGTGTACAATACATGAAAAAGAGAAAAGTTAGGTCTGTGCCAAATTATAATGTGTGAATAACATTTGCACGTTGAAAAGTTGAGATGTTCATTAACTTCTCAAGGGAAGTTAGTGAACATCTAAGTTGGATAAGAAGACCCTGGCATTCAAAAGAGTGGTAGGAGCCAGAGGTATATATCTGTAAGTTCTTGGCTTAAACATTTAAACCGTAGGTCTGTGACAAGCCATCAAGGGAGTGAGTGCAGGTGCAATAGTGCCCCAAAGACTAAGAAATAGCAAACAAAGGGGTACAAAGAAAGCCAGGAGAATGTGTGTTCTGAAAGCTACAAGAAATTTTCCTAAGAAGGAATTACTGATAGCTCAATAAGTGAGAATAGAGAATTAACCTTCGTGTTTAACAACATTAAAACCATTGGTGACTTTGAAAGCAGTGTTGAATGGAAGTGGTCTACTTTTCTAGTATTTTTAGCTGTAACTCATTTTTATCTTATGATGAGTTGTTCTTATATTTACTAGTGATTGTAGTATTATCATTTTTTAATAGTCAGTGCCCATTTAACAGTTCTTCTATTTGCAAATGTTACTTGCTTCCTACACTTGCTTTTTTAAAATCTCCTTTTACTTCTTTCTGTGCTACTTTTCAAAATAGTGAATCTATGGATATTCTTTCTTTCTTCCTTCCTTCCTTCCTTTATTCCTTCCTTCCTTTCTTCCTTCCTTTCTTTCTTTCTTTCTTTGAGACTCTGTCGCCCAGACTGGAGTGCAGTGGCACGCTCCCAGCCACTGCAGCCTCCATCTGCTGGGCTCCGGCGATCCTTCTGCCTCAGCCTTTCAAGTGGCCGAAACTGCAGGTGCGTGCCACCACTCCTGGCTAATTTTTGATTTATTGTAGAGATGCGGTCTTGCCAAGCTGCCTGGGTGGGTCTTGAACCCGCAGGCTCAGGCAATCTGCTCTCCTTGGCTTCCCAAAGCACTGGGATTACAGGCTGAGCCAGGGTGTTCTTTCTTAAAACTTTTGTTGACCTGAAGTGTTTCACTGCTGCATGTATTATTTTATCCTGGATTTTTGTTTAATATTGACCAAATAAATGCTATTTCTCGTTTGAATTTATTTTTATTGACTCTGCTTAGAACTTGTCATATTTCTCAATCTGAGGAATTTTTTCTTTAAATGACTTATTTAAAATTTCCAGTTATTACCTTTGGATACTGATTCTTTTCTTAATTGGCTATTTTGGTCTATTTCTATAACTTTTTATATCTCTGTGATACATATTTGTTATTATAATTCTTTCTTCATCTGCATCTCATGGTTGATTTTTAAAATTCAATAACTATTTTTATTTTGAGATGTTCTTTGAAAAATATGCCCTTTATTCCTTCTTAACCCAATATATGTGTTTATTATATAATATTAATTTTATATAATTTTTTCAAATTACTTATCTGTTATTAAACTCATGTTTAATCCTGCTGTTTTACCACTGTTGACTCTCACTCATTGTTCATTATTTTTCGTTATGTATTTTGTAATTTTTGTTTGTAAATTTATTTTTAATAGACTTTTACCTTAACTTTGTTTCCCCAGTAGCAAATTCTGTTTTTGCAATGTTAGATTCTTTATCCAGAAGAATTTCACATTTCTTCCCTAGGAAGTTTATGGGAATACTGGCTATGACCCAGTTTTTATTTTGTTTCAAATGTTTAAATTTTCGGGACAACACTGTTGTTATAAAATCTTTCTTCAATCTTGAGTAAGAAATAGAATGCTAGTGACACATCCTCAACTGTGTTTCCCTTTCTTAAAATCTGAGAAAGGCAGAAAAACATTTCACGCCCTTTGATGTTAGGTATAAATTTGTGTCTAGACATTGATTTCAGGCTTTTAAGTATGTGGAATTTACAGAAGATTAAAGATATCTAATCTCTGGTTTCCATTAAAGTATAATTTTTATAACATTAATATAGTAGCTCGCAGGCAAATATAAAATGAATAGATTATAAAGATATTATTTAATTCAATTAATGAAGGAATCAATAGAGTTTTTTAAAGGGCAAAAAGTGAATCTAAGAATATTTAGAAGCAAATCAACCAAAGAATGTTAAGATTGTTGGGTCAGATATACGGATGATGATAGATGATAGATTAGATAGATGATAGATGATAGATAGATAGATAGATAGATAGATAGATAGATAGATAGATAGGAATTGATATAACAGGGTCATAAATCTGTGAGGTTATCTGTCCCACTAAGGAGAAATATTTTATCTTTACAGGAAAAAAAAAATACATGTTAAGAAGTCTCTTAACTAAAACTGGGACCTTAAATCATTATTAAATAGCTCTTAAGAAAAATTTTGAGTATAAGCAACATATTTCTAAAACTTCTAAATTGCCCCCCAAGTGAAGTCTCTTTTTCACATAATTTTATCATTTCCACTAATTACCATTAGTCATGATATTGTTCTGTTTTGGTTTTTCTTTTGCTTCCTTCACCTCCTCTTGGCATTCAGTTAATTTTCTTGCTTTTCTTTCTCAGAGAGTCACATTATTAAAAGTAGGCTGACTTCCCAACCATATTTACAAACATATTGCTTTATTTTGTTATTCATCTTCCTTCCTTCCTTCCTTTCTTCTCCCTCCCTCCTTCCTTCCTTCATTTATTTGATAAGCGTATGCAGTTTGTATAAATAAAATAGATATATAAAGAAACATCACTGTATTTGTATTTATCTTTCAACTGAATCATAAATGCCTTGGTGACAATAAGCATGCATAGCCATCTCTGCATCTTAAGCAGCATATATATAGGCTTTGAGTAAATAAACGATTGATAAATATTTGTCTTCTAAAATTGAAATAATCACCAATGTCTGCACATTGTTTCTAGCTATCTTCTCTGTTGTTTCCTCTTTAGAAATATTGTATAATCTCTTCAATGTAATTTTGTTTTGTTTTGTTTTTGAGACAAGGTCTCTCTATTTTGTCCAGGCTGGTCTCAAACTTCTGGGCCCCAGCAATCCTCTCACCTCGGCCTCCCAAAGTGCTAGGATTACAGGCATGAGCCACCGCACCCGGCCTCAATGTGCTTCTTTTATAAAACTTCATATTTTCTTAAAATTATTTTGTATATATTCATGTAGCTGTGCATCTCTGATATTGTAGAAAAGATGGGATTGTAATAAATGAAAATGCGTCTGTACTTAAGACAAATTTCTAGGCCAGACATTCATAAGGTTCACTTTAAAAATTAGAACAAATAAAAATAGATCATGATAGAGGAAACAAGGATGAGTTAGCTTAAATATTGTTTTAGGTAACATTGAAAAACAGAGATTCTTGTTATATAGCCTGAGGCTTCATTCCTACAGAATAATTTAGCCAATCAAATGTCTTCTGGGTCTTGACTTCCTGATTGCTCTTTTATGTATATAATAGGTGCTGTGGTCCTTGAAATGTGAAACGTTGTCTTTTTAAAAACGGAAATGTGGAATAAAGTGCAGAAATTCTTAACGAAAAACTGCCTTTTCAGTGGATGTCTGAATTCTTTAAAAGTGATTATTGTATCTTAGCTATTTAACCATTAGCCTGTCAATCACTAGGAAAGTAAACTCAATTTACGAGGAATCTGACACTGTGCTGGGACTTGCTCACAGATTCTCATCCACCTAAGGGAATATTCACAGTATCTGAATGGATGCTACTAATTCACAGCATTTAATTAATGGAATAGCAAATATCTTCTCGTCTGAGTTCATGTTTTCAACATACACAAGATCTAGCTGCTTTGCAGGGGTTGGATTTACTAAGAACAACACTGATAAAACTCAACTGTTAGCAAATACAGTTTTAGCTTATATATTTCTTCCAAATAACAAAAAGTGCATTTTTTACTTTCAATCTGAAATTTTGTGAAGACTATGTTCAGAAATAGCAAACTATTATAGAACAAATAGCATATGAGGAAGTTAAGAACAGAAGGTAAAAATTGTTTTGAGATAAAAAAGCTGTACAAATATAAGGGGAAAATATTTGTTAATTTTCACATGTTGGTGACAGATATCAGATGCTTTAATAGTGACTAAATTAAAATCTCTCTAAATATTTTATTCATTATTGAAAATATTGCTTACAAACATCAATAGATATTTTTTGCCAGTGTAAAGATGAGTGACTTTAAAAAAATTTGATGTTTGTAAAAATAGCATTTAGAAAAATAACAAAGTGATTTTATGTCCTAAAGCGAAGACCCTGGGAGGCATTTTTTTTCATGAACTGTCAAAATATATACCCAAACCATAAGTGGATGTCTGAGTAATAATTCATTTACCTTTATTTGATTTGTCAGGTTTTATTTTTCAAAACAAGAGTCAGAATCAGTGATGTCTTTTAGCTGAATTTGCTTATATTATTTACTAAAATACCCAAAGTACACACAGAGTGCTTTGGTAGAACATAAAAATGTTATCAAATGATTATTAGACCAGTTCCGTAAATCTAGATAACCAAATAAGGTTGCAGAATCATTTAGCCAATCAGATGTCTTCCGGGTCTTGATTTCCTGATTGCTCTTTTATGTATATAATAGGTGCTGTGGTCCTTGAAATGTGAAATGTTGTCTTTTTTAAAATGGAAATGTGAAATAAAGTGCAGAAATTCTTAATGAAAAACTGCCTTTTCGGTGGATGTCTGGATTCTTTAAAAGTGCTTATTGTAGCTTAGCTATTTAACCTTTAGCCTGTCAATCACTAGGAAAGTGAACTCAGTTTACGAGGTATCTGCCACTGTGCTGGGACTTGCTCACACGTTCTCATTCACGTAAGGTAACATTTTTTTTCCATCCTTAGGTTTCTAAGCCTC
>CAUYQG010274733.1:0-14326 GCA_963574415.1 Tarsius wallacei | reverse complement strand
TGTTTTCTTTTTTTGTGTTACATTGAACACATAAATGTCCAAAATGTATCCAGCCAGACAGGCAACTGTAATTGCCATTTTAAAAATCAAATGTTGGCTGGGCTCGGTGGCTCAGCCTGTAATCCCACGCTTTGGGAAGCCGAGGTGAGCGAATTGCCTGAGCCTGTGGGTTCCAGACCCGCCTGGGCAACTTGGTGAGACCTCATCTCTACAATAAATCAAAAAATCAGCCGGGCGTGGTAGCGTGTGCCTGTAATTCCGGCTACTCGGAAGGCTGAGGCGGAAGGATCGCCGGAGCCCAGCGGGTCGAGGCTGCGGTGACCGGGTGCGGCCACTGCCCTCCAGTCTGGGCGACGGAGTGAGACTCCAACTCAACAAAACAAAATGAATAAAATAAACCCAAATGTTTTCACAAAATACACTGTTCTGTGTATGTACTGACAGAAAAATAAACTTTGTTTTGTCTTCAGATACTGGCTCTTTATTAGACAAATCAGGCTTCAAAACAGTTCTCTAATCTTTTCCCACTGTCTCCTAACTGCATCAAGTAGATAGATTCAGAATTAGCCGGCGAAGTGAGTGTAAGGAGAGCCTATTAAATGTGTAGCCCACCCAGCCCCAGAATAAACTGTTTCTTCAACACATTTCTTCCATGGAATTTTACAATATCTTCAGAGTTTTATTTGGACATAATTTAAGAGATGTGACAAACAAATAGGTAAAACAAACAAACAAACCCGAAAAAGTATAAACTTGGTCTTAAAATATGCAATTATTCCTCTAAACAAATCTCCCGTATTGGTGATCTGACTCAAATTATATGTATATAGAAATATCTTGGGTAAATAACAAGAACAAAGCATAGTGCTTGGCTGAGATAAAAGTTGTCTTTTAATATTGTTTGTAACTTGAAGGTTTTGCTCACTCATTGGAGAGATTCCATTAAACACAGCCGGGAGCAATATATTGTGTGGATTAGATCACTTTGCAATAATGAACATGCAAATGCATATTTTTCACATACAGTACACAAACATCTCAGCAGGACAAATGGTTAACAGAGCCACAAAAAAAAAAAAATCAGAAAGCTGGCAAATGTACAATGGATTACTATGGCTTCATTCCACACTTCAAATATAATGAACATTTAATATGCCTGATGCCTTTTTTCCAATTGGAGACACATTGGTAAAGGGGCATTTGAGTTCACAAACACTTTCAATTACTTCCATGTTAACCACATTTCACAAACTTCCAACTTGTGAATTATTTTCTTTAAAAAACTTATGTAGTAGAGTTTTGTGGATTTGATCAAGTTTTCAGTTTTAAAAATTTTTTTTCACCTTTGCTTCTCAAATTATGCTCACCTGAAGTCAGATTTCATGTTTCATTCTCATATAGCAATTTAAATGTAATTGTCACAAACTTAGATACTAACAATTTTTATTTATTTTACCAAAGAGTACTGTGTTAACATTAAACTTTCAGTAGTGTTTCCTGAACCTTATAGTTCATTACCTTCTATTTGATTCTATAAATTAAACTGCAGTAAATAATGAAATTGTCTTGATTTGTATAGCTTTACTGTGTACTAAGGGCATATAGTCATTCATTTAGCCAATAAATGTTTGTTGAGCACATACAATGTGCCATACATTTTATCAGACTCAGGAAATAAAAGGGAGAAGAGAAAGTATTGATCTCTGCTCTCGTGAAACTTTCAGTCTGGCCTCATAAAATTCTCACACACTCCTGTGAAATGGATGTCTCTGAAGTCTTCTCTGAACCTCCCACCCCAAAAATAACCACCATCTGAACATTGTGGATAATTTGCTTCATGCAATTGCATCCCTAAACAATACACCTTTCAGTATTTCCTGTTCTTTGCCTTTATCTAAATGGAATCATACCATAAGTTTTCATCAGTGGCTTGCTTTTTTAAAAATTCATAGATTTTCCCTATGTTTTATTTTTCCATATTGCTTTGCATATCTATAGTTGTTCATTTGCATTCTTGTCTATTATGAATGTACATAAATTTATAAATCAATTCTATTGCTAGTGGATATTTGTGAGTTCTAATTGTTCCATATCTTTGCCAATTCTTGGAATTATTAGACTTATAATTTTTGTCAAAATGGTTAATTATAAAGATATATTATTTATAGTTTTAATTAGTATTTCTATAACTACTAATGCAGTTAATATTTTTCATAAGTTTATTGGTTTTGTGTCTTAAGACTTGCCATCTGCTCTATTTTTAATGTTTTTTATTTTGTTGATTCATACATATTCTGCAATATGCATTTTAAAAATACTAATCTTTTGTAAGTAGTATGTGTTTTCTAAATATTTTCACTTAGTTATGGTTTGCCTTTCCACCATCTTTATTGAAACGTGTTTCTTTGTTTGTTTGTTTGTTTGTTTGTTTGTTTGAGTTGGAGTCTCACTCCGTTGCCCAGACTGGAGCGCAGTGGCCGCTCCCAGCCCCCGCAGCCTCGACCTGCTGGGCTCTGGCGATCCTCCCGCCTCAGCCTTCCGAGTAGCCGGAATTACAGGCACGCGCTACCACGCCTGGCTGATTTTTTGATTTATTGTAGAGATGTTGTCTCGCCAAGTTGCCTAGGCGGGTCTCGAACCCGCAGGCTTAGGCACCCCACTCACCTCAGCCTCCCAAGGCGCGGGATTACAGGCTGAGCCACCGAGCCCGGCTGAAACGTGTTTCTATAAGCTCTTGATAAACAAAAGTTCTTAAAACTGATATAATTTATCAATATTTTTTATATTTTGCCGTGTTTCAGAAATTTTCCTTACTCTAAAGTTATAACAACACTCTTCTATAATTTCTCTGAAAAGTTTTAACTTCTTAGTCTAGCTGAAAAGTGATTTGTGTGAGTTGCTTTGTAGCAATCCAGTACTAGCCCGAGTACTAATTTATTGAATAGTTCTGCTTTGCCAGTACCATTGTTTACCTAATTTCTTATTTTAACCTGTTAGATAGAAAAGATCACAGATGCACTGTTTAATGAAAATGTTGCTAGTAGCATCATTGTCATGCTCCTGATATCAAAAGATGAGCTTTCCAATAGTTCATCATGTACATTTGCTGTAGTTTATTTTAGATAACTTGTAGATCTAGAAAGTTCCCTTTTATTTACAGTTTGGCACAAGTTTATTATCAACCTCTTTTTCAATGCCTCTTTTATATACACTCTTAGATTTTGCAATGTTCAACTTACCCTGTAGTCCTGAGATAAACTTATTCATGGTTGTATTAATTTTATATATGGCAAGATTCAGTGTGTTAGTAATTAATTTAGAATTTTTGTATCTGTGTTCACGAGTGAGATTGTCTTATAGTTGTTCCATTCTTGAATTGTCTCTGCTAAGCTTTGGTGTTGACCTTCAAGAGTTGTTATGCAATGTTTGTACGTCTTCTGTTCTTTGGAAGAGGTTATATGAAATTGAAATTATGCTTTTTATGTTTTAATTTTGAGTTTCCAGAAGACTAACCAATGGAGTTTTCTGAAACTGACATTTATTGCATATGTGGTAATTTCTTCTGATCTATTTTCCAGTTCACCAATTCTGTCTTGTGTATATACGCTCAAATGTGGCTAATGAGTTTTTAATTTTACTGATTATATTATGAATTCTACAATTTGGTTATTTTTTCAAATCTTTTTCAATAGTTTCTTCTTCTCTGCAGATACTTTTCATTTGTCATTTTTTAAAGCATAGTAAGCAGACTTGTCTTTTAAATATTTTCTGTCTGATAACTCTCATATTAGATATCTTTGCAGATTTGCTTCTGTCATGTTTTATTCTGGTGTCTTTCACACTGTCTTTTTTTTTTTTTTCGTGAGCTTTGTTGTTGTTGACTGCTTGCTAGTCATGTCCCATAGAAAGTTATTTGAGAGATTTATTAAGGTCTAAGATAGATATGACCTGCTTTAGGGAGACTTTGGTTTTGCTTCTTCCAGTTTCCTGGGGATGTTAAGATTTGGGACAATTATTTGTATAACTTCAGGTTATGTGGTCCATTCAGAATTAATATAATTGATGGACAAATTCATCTAAGACCAATGTGTGGCAACAAGTTTACAAAAATGTTTTTTCCTTTCTTTTAGTTTCTTTTCCTTTGTCATCAGTGCTCAACCTCAAAATGCTTTTGCATTCCATTTCTCCATGTTGGAGGAAAAAAAAGTGGATTGAATCATACACAGCATTTAGAGTCCTTGGCTAATTTTGAGAAGGTCCTACTATTTCCTCAGCATGGTGCTAAACGTCTAAAAGTACTTAATAAACATTAGAAAACATCATTATGTTAATAATTCTGAGTAAACATTTTTTAATCATTCAGGTGTGCTACTAGTTCTACAAACAATGCTTTTTGTTCAAAACATTTTCTAATAGATTAATTGTTATGAACTGTGGATAAGTTTGTAGTAAGTGTAAGACAAGGAATTCGATGTTTGGATTCAAAGATACATAAGAGCAAACCCTTAAGAAATGTTCTGTTTAATTGGGGAGAAAGAACATGTTGGAATAGCTGATGAAGCCCATGAACTGCACGCTTCTGCCTCCTACCCTCACCCCACCTGACTGCACCTAGCTGCCAGACACCAAGATTTATTTTTAATAACTAAAAGAGAAATATTCAGAAAGCCAACCACATAGACTCTTTGCATACACAAATATAAAGCAAAGTACTTCTCTGACATCAAAGATGTGGTTCAGCAGAGCTAAAATGGTTTCGGGGTAAAATTGCATAAAGTTGGCAGCATGGGAAAGTCTAGCTCTGCAGCCTGGGATGCTTTGGGACTAATGAGCCAACACGAAGGGCAAGAGAAGGATCAGGAAGAGATGGTTTGGCCTTTTTATAGTTTATACCTTTTCCTATTTTTAATCCAATTCAATCCCATGTATAACAAAATTATATGAATGTATCTTATTTGTAAGTATTTTTAAACATTACAGAGACAGTGCTTTGGGAGGTTTAGGCAGGAGGATCACTTGAACCCAGGAAATCGAGACCAACCTGGGCAACACAACATTTGACCTTCTGTATTTTCAATCAATCCCAGTGCCCTTTCTGCTGGTATACCCTTTATAATTTCAGAGTTTATCTTTACATAAATTTGCATGCATGAGCGCACGTGTGAGAGAGGGAGAAAGAGAGATAGTGAGAGAGAGAGAGACAGAGAAAGAGAGAGAGAGATATTTTATGTATCTTTAGAAGTAGTATTGCATGTGCATTTGCTGTGTAAAGCAGTATGCTCAATGGTAAGGAGAGCAGCTCAGACTACCTGTGTGACTTCGGGTGAGTTATTTAACTTCTTTATGACTCATCTGTTACTTAGGAATAATAATTTGGCCAATTCAATCACTGTTGTTCTTTGAAAAGGTTAATAAAATAGACAGAGTTATATTAAGAGCTAGAAAAAACAGAAAGTCTAAATATTAGGATAGATAAAAGAGAATATTTACAGTCAAGATTTAAATATAAGATAATGATGTAAACAATTTCATGCATTACGTTTGAAAATTTAGATGAAATGACTATTTTCCAAAAAGTGTAAGTGAAAAAAACTGATTGAGGAAGAAATAGAAGAGATAAATAGAGCAATAAGAAAATATTGTTTTTAGTTATATTTAACATATATAGAAGAGTGCATAAATAACAAAAGAACAGTTCAATGAATGTTTACAGAATGCATATACCTATGAAACCAGCACTCGGTGACTGAAGAGTTTACATAACTTGGAAAATCTTCCTTATTCTCCCTTTCAATCACCAATCCCCCAAGAGTAACTTATTTCCTGGCTTTTTATACCATAGGTAAATTTTGCCTGTTTTTGACTTGTGCATAAATGGATTCATACAGTAAGTTTTCGTTTTTGGCTGATTTCTTTTGCTCAACATCGTGAGAATCATTTCTGTTGTTGCCTATGGTTGCGGTTTTCCCATACTCATGGATATACAGTGTTCCACTGTATGAATATACTACCATTTATTCATTCAACTGTTTATAAACATTTTAGTTGTCCAGTTGTTTTGAATGCTTCCATAAACATTCTAGTACTTTCTTTTTTTTGAGACAGGATCTCACCCTGTCACCCATGCTGAAGTGCAGTGGCACAATCATAGCTCACTGCAGCCTTGAACTAGTGGGCTCAAGTGAGCCTCCTTTCTCAGTCTCCTGAGTAACTGAGACTGCAGGTATACACCATCACACCCAGATAATTTTTCTAATGTTTATAGAGACCTGGTATTGTTTTGTTGCCCAGAATGATCTTAAACTCCCAGCCTCAAGCAAGCTTCCTACCCTAGCCTCCCAAAGTACTAGGATTATAGGTATGAGCCATTGTACCCAGCTCCCTTTGTATATTTTTTAAAATTTATTTTTATTTATTTTAAAGATGTGGGGTACAATTCAGGATTAGGTGGATAAGTGGTCATCATACAGGTAAAATTTGGGCCTCCCTTTGGTCCCCACTTCGCTTGGTTTGAGATCAGTTACCCTATTAATGTTATGTGTCCCCCACCGCACAGTGTCCTGCTACTGCCAATCCCTTTCTTATAGTATTATGTTTAATATACAGGGTCTGCTTATGAGTGAGAACAAGAGGTACTCACTTCTTTGTTTCTATGGTAGATCACTGAATACTATAGACTCTAAATCCATCCAAGTTGCTGCAAAGTCCATAATTTTGTCCTTCTTTATGTCTGTGTGACATTCCATCATGCATATGTATCACATATTTTTAATCCATCCTTGTACATTTTTACAGGGAAAATTTTGTACAATTTTGCAGATATATAGCCAAAAATATAATTAAAAGACATGTATATCTTCAGCATGAATAGATAATGGCAAGCCCTCTTCCAGATTTGAAGTGCCAATTTATACCACCAGCAGCAGATGAGGATTTGTTCACTCTTTAATTGTCTTTATTTTCCCAACTTTACAATATTTGTGCTATGGAGACAGAGACCTTTTATTCTATTCACCACTGTATTTCCAGTCAATTTAAAAAAAAATACATTTGATATTGACATTTAAGCATTTATTTTATTAAAAATCACACTGGTGAAATCAATGTATTTATCTTTCTCTGGACATTTTTTTCCCCCAAAGCTCTATTTCTTTACACATGGAATTCCTCTGCCAACAATTAGTCCTCCTTTCCTCGACCACGCTCAGACAGGGAAATCTCTCCACAAGAGATATTGTGACTAAACAAGTACAATTACAGTACAGTTTTGAAGAAGATAGGCCTTGGCTGGCCAGTTATGCTCTAAGCAAATGTAAATAACTACCTTGTGAAGATGTATAATTTTTTGAACAAACACCTTTTAAAGAACACATATAGTCATTTATTAAGATAAGCACTCTCCTCTTCTGCTTTTTTAAATTTCCTTACTTTTGAGTGCCAGACTTTTGGCTAGCATCTACCAACATATTAGACTAGCCATATGATTTTTTTTTAGTTGACATGCTTTCAAAATTATTCAGTGTTGAAAATTTGAAGCCCAACTTATTATGTCCTCAGAGAGCCTTATTTCTAAAAGTGAGCTGTAGTCATCAAAAAGAAAAAAATATTTGCTGCAATTAATGAGTTTTTAAATATGAAATAAATAAAAATCTTTACTGTATGAATAAAAGAAAATTGAGCTTAAATTACATTAAAAGTTAAGTTGGTTGAGGAGTTGTGTATATTTATTGGTAATAGTCTTAGACACCAAAAGCTTCAAAGTCAACACAATATCCTTGATTATTTCTTGTAAAAACTCTACACTGCTCCAGTGATGAATGATGTATTTTTTACTCCTGGCAACTTAGTAATTATTAACTTCTCCATAATTAATGAATAGAAATTGAATCACATGTGGGAGTCTAGTTTCTATTATATGAAGCTTTTCATGTTTTCAAAAATAATTGTCTAATGTTTTCTCTACGGATTAACAATTAATAGGTAATTTTCAACATTGTTGTGTTTGTATCTCCTGAGATTATTAAATGTGAATAACTTTTTATAAACAGAATTCTCAGGAGTGGAATTTCTCATCTTTTGTAGCTCCTTGAATCAACAGGTCCCAAGAGAGCTATGAATTTGGGAACTGCAAGAACTAAGTCCAGACTCATTCAGCCTGGAAGTATTTGAGTGTTGACTATTGCGGGTGACTTCACTGCCCTTTGACCTTCTGGTGAGGGACCAGTCAGAGCCTGTTGATTTCATCCTGCAAGACCCTTACCATTTTAGGATTAGCATTAAAAATGAGGAAAAAGATAAGCCTTTCTTATATTCTTCATGACTATTCAGAGAACTTTATATTCTCTGGATTCCCCAAGATTTCTGGGTTTCTTTTGAATTCAACAGTATGACAGTGTTGACTCTGAACTCTTGCATTCATCAGTGTAAGTTCCAGCTAGTGACTAGAGTTGCAATTTACTGAAACGATCACTGGTGGTAAAGTCTTCCCTCGTGCTCACTTTTCAAAAGGTAGACTTGATCAATGATTAGTGCTACCTCTGCCAAAAATGTACACATTAGGAGAGACAAGCAGAGGAACCAGCTAAAAGCACAATTGCTAAGTAGTGAGGTCACAGCTGGAGCATTGTTGATCCCATTTTCTCTCTGCAGATGTTTTCAAGGCAGCAGACTCTGTTTTGATATAACAAAAAGAGCTAATTAGCGTATAACTTGAAAAGTGACTTGTTCTGTACTTTTTTCTAGGGTTATACTTCATTATTGGAGCATGGTGCAACAATTTGAAGGGTATTATTACTTTACCAATTTAATCTGCATTTGGCTAGAACACACTTCAAGCACTGGGGAGAGTGTCCAATTGTTATACAAATTTAGATTGCTGCCTTATTATAGTTGAAGCAATGAAATACACAAAAGGAGAAAGCTGTTTAAATGAAATAAGAATTTAACTGGATGTGGACCCCATTGAAGGCCAGACAAATTAGGCAAAATCCCACTGGTGAACACTCCATGATATTAAAACTTGTGAATGCATTGATGTCTTCTTGCAGAATCTAAAGTGCTAACAAAACTTTGTTAATACCCATATTACAGCCCCAATTTAAGCTGAACTGGTAATAATTTAAAATAAATAAGATTTCTTAATTATATTATAAAATGTTGGAGGAGTAGTCTGAAATGGATTGTTAACTACAACAAAAGCGAAGACAATCATAAAGATAATACTATGCATCTATTTAATAAGATAGTTCTAGCTCTATATTTATTTCATCTGAGATTTTTCAAAGATGTCTCTACCCAAAGAAAGAGCCAGATAATCCCCAAATTGTCTGTTCAAGGTTTTTTTTCAAGAGTTCAACAACAGGTAGTACTTTTCATATATAGAAAAGATAAAAGCAAAAAATAAATTACAAAAGTAAGATATTCAAAATGGCTCCCACTGAGAGAACTGGAAAACTTTCCAAAAATAATTTGAGTTTTGCCTAAAGCCACAACTTACCTGATTAAATCAAGTGTATGTGTGTGTGTGTGTGTGTGTGTGTGTGTGTGTGTGTGACTTTGAGTTCTTGTAGCCTTAGGAAACCTTTGAATTTGCATTCAGAAAAATGGGAAATTTTAGATTTAGAAATTTCAGTTCAATCTAACAAATATTTGTAGAACCTGCATAATGTACCTAACAATATATCCCAGGATTATTTTTCATCAAAATATACTACAATTTCTAAATAGATTTCTTAGAGATTAAAATTTGATTTAGAAATACTTGGCTTAACATCCTAGTAAAGATACCAGAAGTTCTTTAAAACTCATTAAATAAACATTTTTATCATCTTCTACTATATTCATAGAATTTGTAATAACAAATGCCCTGAATAATATTTATAGAAAATAGACTTACTATATTAAGTAGAAAATTATGACCTTAGGCTAAGCAGATATTTTCAGGATGAAATGAACTAGAAATTTATTTTAACAATGTGATGAAAATGCTCCCTTATCTCTACTTTTTAGCCATGTGAACTAGTAGATATATATATGAGGAAAGTGTATCTTTTTCCCCTTCTTCTTTCAGTCATTAGTCTTTCAATGGTGGAGGAAGTAGCATTTCCTTTTATTCTGGTTGGTGTGCATGTGGAAACAGGTTTCAATGGGAGGCATATGCCTCGCAGTGATTCTGGTAAACTTGGTTCTAGAACATTCAGTTATACAGCATCTGCTACTGTAGGGCCTTCCCCAAAGTTTACCAATACTTAAGTTTATTTCCCTTTACTGATTATTATTTTATCAAGGTAATAAATATGCATAGTTTTTTTTTTTCTTTGTAACTTCTAGTCCTGATCCCCTGAGGCCAGAGCTTTTGGCTTTTAGTTATTTCTTCCTCTGAGTCCAGGGTTTCAACACCAGCCTAGGCAAGTTAGTGAGCACTTGTCTCTACAATAAACCAAAAAATTAGCCAGGCATGGTGCCACACCTGTAGTTCCAGCTACCAGGGTGATTGAGGCAGAAGGATTGCCTGAGTCCAGAAGGCCGAGGCTGTGATGGCTGTGAGCATGCCACTCTAGTGAGACTCATACTCAAAAAATATATAATTATTTCACTTTATATTAGTTCAGTGTATTTGTGTTCATTGCTCAGCTTTGTGCAAATACTACCACAAATCTTAGTACTCTCAAATAGTTTTTCTATTCATTTAGGAAACTTTAAATTATCTTTCAGTTACATTTTTTTGTTTTCCTAGAGATCTCTTCTTTAGCCTGCCTTCTTCCTCCTCAGTTTGGTTACTCTCTGGACAGCGTGAAGTTCTTGCCTTGGCCTCCTCTCTTTGCTCCCCACACCAGATTCTCTATTTCTGGGATCCTAGCTTCCACTTTTTGCTTGCTGAATCCATAGCTAGTGTGCATGGTCATGTTCATAGATAGCATTCATATAAGATCCATTTCTCTGGATCATAGATATCTGAAAATTAAGGTATTCTACCTTCATATTTTAATGGTCATTTGATGAATTCATTCAAAAGTGTTTTTTGTTGTTGTTTTAGCTCCTACTGTGAACCATGCACTATTTTAGAAGTTGAGGATATGAGAATAAGTAGGACAAAATGAAAGTGAACTAGGTTCTTGTCTGAAATGAGTTTTTATTTTGGGATAGAGAAATATAAGTAACATGTCATTCATATAGTGTTTATATGTATATCAACATATCTATGTTAAAGAACATACACATATATGACTGTGTAAAGAAACAAGCAGGGTAAGGCAGTGGGAGAGTGAGGCTAGAGTATTATTTTCTATGGAAAACTTCAGAAGACCTGGAATATTTGAGCAGAGACCTAAAATAGATGAGGAAATGAGCCATGTTTGTCTTTGAAGGGAGAGCATTCCAGACATAGAAGAACATCTCACTTCTGGTGCTTTGAGATTAGATCTTCAATAAAGTTTGTGCCTGCAACTTTTGCTTCAGACTCTATTTTCTAGAGAAATCAGGTTAATGGCAGCTGAACATAAATATTTAGGCTGGAAACACTTTTTCCTCAGAAACTTGAAATGATTGCTCCACTCTCTTACTGTCCACTGAGAAGTATAAGATATAGGGAAGAAGCGAAATAGAACACAAGATGTTTCTTACTGAGCTCACACTGAGTGCCCAAGAAAACAGAATGGCTTGGTCATATATAATATCACTCAGACATGAAAATGGAACTGCTGAACTTTAGTGTTATTCATTGGAGGAGGTCTTCTTCTCTCCCATTTTCTCGAAGTTTAGCCAATGGTTGTTAACTCCTCTGCACTTCTGGGCTGCATTACCTGACTTGTTTGTATGGCTAATGAAAAAGCCTCATTCACACTTAATGACAAAGAGCTTCTTCTGGGACTGGTGTTGGTAGGAGGAGCCATAACACTTTAGTGTAACAGTTAGGTTCAACCAAGCCACCAAAGCTCCTTTGGCTCTTACACAGTCTACTGACTGGGGGACAAGCAAACACCTGAATCAAGAGAATGCCAAATTATCCAGGATAGCAGAAAGAACTAGACTTTACCTTTATGAAGTGGTCAAAATCCCTGGGTGAGGCACAATGTTATAATAATGTCACCACAGTGAATTATGCCTATAAGGGTAATTCGTGTGCCCTCATAGTGTGATGTTGCCTGTGTGATGTTGTCAGTCCTCCTATTAGGAGATGGATTCTATGTCTGAAAGGTGACTTTGCAACAGAATGTTGGAAGATAGAAAACAATGAAAAAGATATTTTTTAAATGTTAAGGAAAAATAATTGTCAACCTAGAATACTGTACTCAATAAAATTATTTTCAAAATGAAAATGAAATCTATCATAGCAGAAAATCTCAGTGCATTTGTCTTTAGTAGACTTGGATGAAAATATATACAAAAAAAACCCAGTTATCACAGCAGAAGAAAAATGATACCAGATGTAATGTGTTTATCAGGTTTTGGTGTAAATACCGAGGTTGTGCTGACCTCACAAAATGAGTTGAGAGGTGTTTTCTCTTTTTAAATTCATTATTAAAGTGTGCAGTGTGGGTGTGCTTTTTTTTTTTTTTTAACGTTTAGATGTATTTCTCATAGAATTCATCCTAACCTTGACTTTGCATTGCATGAAATTTTTGAAATTATAATTCAGTGTCTTATTAGATATTAGAATATAGATTTTCTATTTTTGTACTAGTTTTATCAAGTTAGGCTTTCAAGAATTTGTCTATTTCATTCAAATTATCACATTTATCAATGTCAAATTGTTCATAATTTTTTATCTTTTAGTTCCTCTAAGTCCTTTGGTTGAGGTTTCCTTTATCATTCCATATTGTATATGTTTGTTTGCTTATGTGTATATATTTCCTCTGTTTTTCATTAGTGTTGCCAGGAATTTAGAATTCTTATCAGCCTTTTCAAATAAAAACTTTGGCTTTGTTATTTTTCTCTACTTTAAATCAGTTTTCTATTTTGTTACTTTTTCTTTTTTATTCTTTGCATTCATTGAGTTTAATTTCTTGTTCTGTTTCTCACTTCTTGCAATGGATACTTAGAACATAATTTTTATCTTTTCTTATTTTTTAATCTAGGCATTTACAGTTATGGATTTCCCTCATGGTCCATTTTTACTGTAATCTATACGGTTTCATATATTGAATTTTGTTGTTATTTAATTTAAAATATTTTAAAATTTCCACTATGATTTCTTCTTTCATCCATCTCTTTTGAGTTGAGTTTCTCACTGTTTGAATATTTGAAAATGTTTTAGTCGTCTTTATGTAATTATTTTTTTATTTAATTCCACTGGGATCACAACATACTTTTTTATTTTAAAATTATAATACTGTATGAATTTATGTAAGTTTCAACACATAATCTATTTTGGTAAATATTTATGTGCACTGGAAAAGAATGTTTATTCTGGAGTTGTCGAGTACAGGGTTCTGTATATGTCAGTTTGTATCAAGTTTGTTCATTGTATTTATCAAATCACTCTTACTTCTATGGAATTTTTTTGGTTGTTGATTTCGTCAGTTGTTGGGAAGTATGTTAAAATCTTTCTATGATTATGGATTAGTCAGTTTCTTCTTTTGGTTATATTACTTTCTGTACTAAATAATTTGAAATTATATTATCATACATATTTAAAATTAGCATACTGGGCAGCCCCTTTGGGTCTCCTCCCACTGTGGGAACTTTTCTGTCCTCTCAATAAATCCTGTTTTCAAAAAATGAAAATAAAAAAATAATAAAATAAAAAAATCATACTTTTCTAGTAGATTGACCTCATGGAATTTTTTTAGCTCTAGTTATGCTTCTAGGCTTAAGTCTAATTTGTTTAATAATAATAATATAGCAACATAAGTTTGTATTGGTTAGTGTTTGCATGGCATATTTTTCATCCTTTTACTTTCAAACTTTCTGAAATTTTGTATTCAGAGAAATTAATACAAATATAAATAGGCTATAAAAACATTTAAAAACAAAGGTTTTTAAATCCAACCAGAGATTTTTGTCTTTTATGTGAGGTACGTAGGATCATGGTTTTCAGACTATGTGCCCTGGAGATACTGCATTGAACTGACAGGGGCACCGTAAAATAGTTTACATTTCTGAGGGAAACACAGCAACATTTATTGGAGATCACATGAACTACTAGCTTGAGATAGTTAACAGTTTTTTTGTTGTTGTTGTTTTGTTTTTTGAGTTGGAGTCTCACTCTGTCGCCCAGACTGGAGTGCAGTGGCCGCTCCCGGCCACCGCAGCCTCGACCTGCTGGGCTCCGGCGATCCTTCTGCCTCAGCCTTCCAAGTAGCTGGAACTACAGGCGCGCGCTACC
>CAUYQG010274728.1:0-11379 GCA_963574415.1 Tarsius wallacei | reverse complement strand
TGGTGGCACTCATGCCATTGCATTCCAGCCTGGGTAACAGAGTGAGACCCTGACTCAAAAAATAATAATAATAAATTAAAAAAATTTAAAAAAACAACGTTCAGAGAACAAAAAGGGCCTTTGGAAATTAAAATATAAGAGTAGAAATGAAAACTCCATAGAAAGACTGGAAAGTAAAACTCGGGACATTTTCTAAAAAGCAGAACAAAAATTACAATGAGATTGACAATAAGATGAAAAAAGTAGAGCACCGGGCCAGGAAAGCTACTGTCTGAGGGAAAAAATGTTCCAGATAGAACAGAAAACCAAGGGAATGCAGCACCACTGAAATAATGCAGACGCGTTTCCCAGAACTGAAGGAAGGTTTTTAGATTGAAAGAATTCACTGTGTGTCCAACACAATGGATGAAAGTCACCTCACGCCAAGATACATCACTGTGGAACTTCAAACACTGGTACAATTCAAGACCCTAAAAGCTTTCAGAGAGAAAAACCAGGTCACACAGAAATGATCAAGACTCAGAATAGCTCCGGACTTCTCACCAGCAGCACGAGAAACCTAAAAGACTGTGACACGATGCCTTCAAATGTCAAGGTAGATTGTTTCTGACCTAGAATTCTATATCCAGCAAAACTACCTTTAATCAAGTGCAGGGTAGAATAAGGATATTTTTAGGCATGGAAGATTGCAAAAAGTTTATTTCCTGGCACTACTGGAGGTGATGTAGACATTGTAGACTGCAAAGAGAAAGACATGGTATACAGAGAGGTAAGGAGATGCCCAGAGGAGCACGGAGGGGTCTCAGGATGCCAGCTGTTCCCAGAGAGCAGCCAGCTCACACAGAAGCAGGCCTGAGCAGGAGAGATTCAAAAAGCAGATTCTGACCAAATTCAGACTGACTTGACATCCAGGAGAGGAAGTTTCGATAACTGGCAGAGTGTGAGGTTGAATTAGTGATAAGTTTGTCGAAAAGAAGCAGGCATTAAAACGCCAATTATTAACTCTAGAAAAAAAATTGTGCTGGAAGGAAAAGTAAGCAAAGTCAGCTGGCTGACTCTACCCTGAGCAGTATTTGCAGAGCAAAAATAATGCAAACACTGAAGATTGCTTTCACCAAAAACATGCCATCTCTTTCAAGAGGATGGGGAGGTAGAGAGGTTCAAGTGTAGTGTGGGAGCTGGGGAGAAAGGGAAGCTAAATCCCTGTCCTTCAGAGAGAGGTGAACAAATCATGCCTAAAGCAGAAAGATCAAGAAGCAGCACCGCATGCCTGTTATCAGAGACACAGAGGTAGCTACCCAAGACATTGGATGAGCACTTGAACGTGATTCCCTTTGCAGGTGTGAGTTACAGGGAAAGGGAGCTATGGAATGCTCTTTTTTATGGCAAACCTTGTGCTATTTTGGACTGGCAAACTATGCTCACGTATAACTTAAATAACTGAAACTTAAAAGTTATTAAAAAATGGAACAAGACTGTCTTTAAGGTCCCTTTGGATATAAAATTCTCTTAGTAGAGGGGAGTGAAGGGAGGTAGGGAGGCAGACACAAAGAGAAGTCTGGTGACCTGTTTTTCTTAACTGGAGTGCTGATTACTTGAGTGTGTTTCTTTTTAATTTTTTTCTCTTCTTTTTTTTCTTTTTGAGTTGGGGTCTCACTCTGCTGCCCAGGCTGGACCTTCTGGGCTCAGGTAATCCTTTGCCTCAACCTCTTGAGTAGCTGGGACTACAGGTGCATGGCACCACACCCAGCTATTTTTTTTTTTTGGAGAGAGAAAGTTTCACTCTGTTGCCCAGGCTGGTCTTAAACTCCTAGGCTCAAGCAATCCACCCTCCTCAGTCTCCCAAAGTGCTGGAATTATAGGCATGAGCCACTATGCCCAGCCATTGAGCATGTTACTTTTGTGAAAATTCATCAAGCTGTGCATACATGATACGTGCACTTTTATGTACATTTTAAGTAAACTTGGTACAAGGCTTACTCTAAAAATGATAAGTGACAGGCTAATCCCATTCCAGCAGCTTTGGGTACAAATTATACACTTTACAGTGATACTCCAGAGGATGATAATTCAATCCCCAGTGGCCTACTAAGCGGGAGTCTCCTGTTTTTTGACTTTCGTTCTTTCCAGGCTTTCTGAGTAGGCCCAAGGAACACTGATACCTTCCTCAAGCCAGCCCTAGTGTGACTGATTCCCACAACCAACCTCTCTGTGCCCGGGTCAGATCTGGGGATTTTAAGGGGCTCTTCCAGGCTGCTGCCATAGTCACCTTAACATTTTCCCAAAGTGCAGACTCTCATCCCGAGTCCGATAAGCAAGGTGGCTGGTCACAGAACAGGCAACCCCCAGGCCCTCTCTGTGTGTATTTCTGTCTTATTCTACAGACAACTCTTTCACCACGTTCTTACTATGGACCGGTGGGTGACAATTAGTATTAACATTTTGTAGAAAAGTGCCTCTTTGGGGAATACAGCAGATCCTCGAATAACACTGTTTTGTTCAACGTCATTTCATTATCACATTGATGGGAGAAAAGATGGATTCCGAGATGGGGCCACTGCTTGTATAGAGTTGGCTTGTTCTTCCCACATCTGCGTGGGTTTTTTCCAGGTTCTCTGGTTTCCTCTCACATCCAAAAGCTGTGCCTGTTAGGTATATTGGTGTGTCTACACGGTCCCATTGTGTGTGTATGTGTGTGTGTGTGTGTGTATGAGAGTCGCCCTGTGATGGGATGGCATCCTGTCCCGGCTGCTTCCAATCTGGGGCCCTGAGCTCCTGGAATGGCCTCTGGTCACCCACAACCCTGAACTGGAATAACTGGTCTCTCTACCAAGAACCACTGTGCTTTTCTGAACAGTGGGGTTGTGTTTACCTCAAAGATACCATGGATCTTATATCCAGCCCAGTTTTCCTCTTCACAGCACTTCTTAGGAAGCTCAGAATCAGGTTGGTGGTGATTCTGGGTAAGAAGGGAGACCTCATGGTATGCGCTGAGCCCTAACCTCATGCCTGTCACCAGTTTGCTTCCTTATCCTTACTTTCTCTTTGTCTTATTTTCCTTACGTTTACTTTACTTTTGCTTTAAATGCCTTTTACTCTGTAATGTTCACTTTTAGAAGCCTTCAAATCCTTTTTTCAAGACATAAAAGGTGCTATTTTTAAAACGTGGTAGGATGACAACACCATGATAGGACAATGGATAAACACTGGAAGACATCCTGGGAAAAAGATGATTGTGTTAGGGTGGTAGGATTATGGGTATTCTATTTTTCTTTTCAAATGTATGTTAACATTATATGTAAAGTAAAATAATTTTAGTAATTTTTTGTGATTACAAAAATATGTTTATGTTAAAAAATGATAGAAAAATACAGAGATGAAAATTAATAGTATTCATTGAACTCTGTAGATATCAGTGTTATCTTTTAGTATATTTCTTTTTGGTCTTTTAGGTGTGTGTGTATATATTTGTGAACTGTATATTTTCTAAATTTAAATTCTTTATACTTTTTTATAAACTTGTTTTGACATAACAATGAGTTTCAGACATTTTCCCTTTCATTCGTCATTCTTCGCACCATCATTTTAATTTGCATAAGCTGCATAATCCCCATTTTGTGGGCATACCCTATTTATTTAACAAATCCCCTTTGTGGACATTTAGGTTATTCACTTTTAGTCCTTTCTTTCTGATTTTATTTAGATGGCCAAATAAGCCAGCTCTGCTGAAATGTTTCTTCTACTGACATTCTTTTTCTTTTTGTGTTACAGTGGTCTCTGGTTCATCATCCAGCTCTAAGTATGACCCTGAGATCCTGAAAGCTGAAATTGCCACTGCAAAATCCCGGGTAGGACCTCTTCGCCTGTGCCATTTATGGGGGACACTGAAGTCTTAGGCCACTAGCTCACCCACAAGGCCAGAGTAGATGCTTTAGCCAGGCCATGTCAGTCAGGGCTGACTAACAAAGCCCTAAATAATAACAGTAGAAGCAGGCGTCATAGTAAGAGTAACGGTAACAGTAGCTACCATTTCACAAGCAGTCACCGTATACCAGGCATGATGCTAAATGCTTCATGTGTGCTATCATGTCCTTGCAACAACCTCATGAAGTAGTTGCTGTCATTATCTGCATTTTAAAGATGAGCAAACAGAGGCCTAGGGGAGCTAAGAAACTTGCCCAAGGTCACAAGAGACTCAAGTCTTACTCCAAAGTTCTTTCTTCCTAGCTACTAATTATTCTACATTATTGTATTTAATTGCTTCCTGATTTCTTAGGAGGATATATATTAGTATTCCCATTTTACTGATAGGAAAACTGAGGTACAGCAGTTATGTGACTTGTTCATGGGGTAAAGTTTGCATTTGAACACTGGTTTAATTCTAAGTACTTTCTACAAACTCAGATGCCTGCAAAGAAACATAAATGGGGGAAGTGGGCTGGAGGGAGGAGGGTGAGGCAGTAGGGGACAGTAGGGATTGTGTAACTTGGACAGGTAAGTCCTGTTTAAAGAGGTAATAAGATTTCAGCACTGGTCTGCTGTGTCCATGCTGGAGTGTAGGCTCAGTGTTGCCAGATCTTCAGGTATTTTTAGAAAGACATTGTGTATCTAGATTTATTATATGAAGTTTCTCACAATTTAATTTTTAGGAATTCATTTACAAAGTTTCATAGTACGGAGCAGGCCAGACAAGCCTACAGGCTGGGTCTAGCTTCTGCTTCTAGGGCATGTCTGGCCTCTGAAGTTACTCCATGGCCTCTCACCTCCATGCAAAGCACTGACGTACCGATGGTCTGCTTTAAATTATGTACGGCCCTGGGAATCGCAATTATCCATGTCCATCAGGACAGGATAGGGGGCTTAGGGTGGCAGAATCCTTGAGAAGGATCACATACTATGCCGTAGGCCAGGTCAGTCAGCTCTTGCCCTCTTCCTATTTCCTGGGAGCAACGACTGGCCAGGCATGACCCACAAAAAACCTGGCTGGGAGGCTCACATGGGCAGCTACAGTGACCAAGTTCAGCATCAGTGAGGGGTGGGACTGTGACCAGGTGGCCCCAAGAAGGATGCTGACCTGAGTCACTATGTGGATGCAGTGGGGGCTCTGGGTTCCCCTTGTGGGAGAAGGCAGCCCACAGCTTGATGTCGGTCTCTGACACCGCTGGGTGTGGTCTTCTGCCATCCAGGTCAACAAGCTGAAGAGAGAGATGGTTCACCTCCAACACGAGCTGCAGTTCAAGGAGCGTGGCTTCCAGACCCTAAAGAAGTGAGTGCCTCCTGCATTCAGACCACGGGCAGCTTCTACCAGGCTCCCCTCCTGCCCTGTCTGTCTCTTCAGTCCCTTTCCTCCCTCCTCGGAATGTGGATCCCTAATCACTCAAGTTCTGTGCTGCTGGCATTTCCTGAAGATACTGTCACTCAAGGGTGAGGTTTGGAAAGAGGAAACAGGGATCACTTCAGACCAAAGAACTCTCTTCGTCCTCTGAGCTCCTGAAGGCATTAAGGTCTATTCACTCAGCTGAGTTTTATGATCCAGTCATAGTAACAAGTATCGTTGAGCATTTCTGTGCACATGTCTCATCTCCTCTAGCAGAGTCAGTGGTGTCTCCTAGGCACACAGAAAAACACATTCTTTCCCTATGGCCCCTAAAAGTGAGCAACTACTTCACCTAGTGTTCCACTGAAGGAACAGCAATGTCTTCAACAAAAACAAGTGCCTAGAAAAGTAAGCATGATGCCATGTATGCTGTACTCTATGTGAGACTTAAGGAGTTTCCGGGATAACTTTGACCAAATGTAATTTTCACTTTAGCAATTGACCTGCAGCCAAGTTGAGTTCACTGTCATGACTGTGATTATACTAGCTAAGATTTGGTGAGCAGTTAAAGTACTCTGCACCAGGAAACCCCTTTAGTGTTTCTATGTAGGTAAGCTCGTTTGACTCTCATAGCAACTCTATAAGGAACGTTCTGTTAGCTAACCCTGTTTTATAAATGAGGAAACTGAGTCATGTAGCAAGTATTCAAGAAATGTTAGCTTATTGTTGTTATTAGCCACAAGAGATAACTGAGACTTGCTCACTGAGTTGTGTTTAATATATCTGACCAGCTCACTGGACAATCATTACCAAGGTTGCCTGGTAGACCTCTCAGAAGCTCTAGGCTGGATTTCCAGTAGATGTCTCCTTTTTGAGGGGCATCTTTGGGATTCCAAGGGAGGTCACACCTGTACGGATGGTGCTTTCTGTAATTACTTGCTTTTTTTCTCTCCCTAACTGTCCCTTTTCCTCTCTCCCTTACTATCCCTTTTCTTCTCCCCCGAACTTCATATCCGCCTCTATCATCCTATGGCCATCGCCTTGATATTTGTCTTCAAGCCAATTGAGGGCACTATAACCATTGTCAAGGGACTGGTTAGTTCTTACTCACATCTTTCCGCCCAAAAGTCTCCATTACCTGGGTAAGCCACCATGAAGCCAGCATAGCACATGGTAGAAAAAAGCATGGCTTTCAGCCAGGTGTAGTGACTCACACCTGTAACCCCAGCACTTTGGGAGGCTGACACAGGAGGATCGCTTGAGCCCAGAACTTCAAGACTAGCCTGGGTAACACAGTGAGACCTCATCTTTATCCAAAAAATAATAAAAAAAAAAACATGGCTTTCTATTATAGATTATATATAATTTTTTTGTTTTACAAATTATAAATTATAGCTTTATATATACTTGTTTATATTATGTGTTATTTATATCTATGTCTCTATCTATCTATCTATCTATCTATCTACGCCAATCCTATCTCTCGAACTAGATTCTAAACTTCTTAAGGCCAGAGACCATGCTTTATGCTTCTTGGTCATTTTCAGTAGCACCAGTGACAGTGGGGGCAATAGTGTGAGTTCAGAAAATTCCTATTTTTTTGAGACAAGGTTTCACTCTGTTGCCAAGGCTGGAGTGCAGTGGCATGATGTTGGCTCACCACAGCCTTGACCTTCTGTGCTCAGGCCATCCTCCTGCCTCAGCCTCTTGAATAGCAAGGACTACAGGCACGTGCCACCACACCCGGCTAATTTTTTTATTTTTGTAGAGATGAGCTCTCACTTTGTTGCCCAGGCTGGTCTTGAACTTCTGAGCTCAAGCAGTCCTTCCGCCTCAGCATCCCAAAATGCTGGTATTACAGGTATGGGCAACCATGCCCAGCTAGAAAATCCCTGTTTTTGACCTATTAAAACAGTAGCCTCAGTCCTCTATTTGCAGAGAAACAGCTTCTGAGCTGTTTTAAGGCTGCTCACTCCCCTCCTCCCGACTCCGACAATCCTCAAGAGCTCTTGGTTAGAACACTTCCCATTATTCTCTGAGCCACCGCAAACCTGTTTTACCACTTTGTCACGCTGTAGCAGCATTGAAAATTCTTGTCCTTTGGTAAGCTGATGCTGAAACCCCAAAGACAAGCCCCACCTCCCCTCGTGTTAGATATCAGGCTCAGATAAGACTGGACACTGCTCAGCCTCCTTAGGCGGAAGCCTGGCCCCTTATCCAGCGGAGAGGAAGACATCTGTTTTAATGTACACCTTGGCATAGAGGGTCAGGAATGTCACCTTCAAAGGCAGATAACCTGGGTTCAAATCCCAGTTCTCTGGGTCCTTGGAAAAGTGACTTAACCCCTCTGAGCTTCTATTTCTTTATTTGAAAAGTCAGTGGTTATAAAGATTGAATTGGAAAATCCAAGTTGAGTGTGTAACAGTCCCTGACATACAGGAAGCCTCTGTGAGAGGGGCATGGGGTGGTGACTTCTAGCCAATTGTCTGCTTAGTTTTGGGAAGGAAGCTCAGGTGAACTATGTGCCCACCCCAGGCTAGACACTGTGCCGGTTAAGCACTTAATACCAGCTGCCTTGTTTCATTCTCTTCACCCACTTTTTTTTTTTTTTTTGAGTCAGAGTTTCACTCTGGCACCCAGGCTGGAATACAGTGACATGATCTCAGTTCATCACAGCCATGACCTCCTGGGCTCAGCTATTCTTCCACCTCAGCCTTTTAAGTAGCTGGGACTACAGATATGTATTACCACGCCCGGCTTTTATATATATAAATATAAATATATATGTGTGTGTGTGTGTGTATTTTTTGTTTGTTTGTTTGTTTGTTTGTTTTTAGTCAGAGTCCCACTCCATCGCTCAGACTGGAGTGCTGTGGCCGCTCCCAGCCACCGCAGCCTCGACCTGCTGGGCTCCGGTGATCCTTCCGCCACAGCCTTCCAAGTAGCTGGAACTACAGGCGTGTGCTACCACGCCCAGCTAATTTTTTTGATTTATTGTAGAGGTGAGGTCTCGCCAGGTTGCCCAGGTGGGTCTCGAACCCGCAGGCTCTGGCAATCCACTCACCACAGCCTCCCAAATATATATTTTTTAAAGGTATGTTGCCCAGGCTGGTCTTGGACTCCTGTACTCCAATAATCCTCCCACCTCAGCCTCACAAAGTGCTCAGATTACGGCATGAGCCACCACACCCAGTCCTCTTTACCCACTTTTAAAAGAAATTTTTGTCTTGCTCTGTGTTATATTGAAAATACACCCAGTGCCACCCAGCTAGCACCCAGTCCCAGAGCTGGGACAAGAACCCAAGACTACTGGATTTTGAAACTCATGTCTTAATACCTCCCTTCCCAGTTTCATCCCAGATCACTCCTCTCTCCATCCCAGAATACATAAGGCCTCTTTCTATCACCCATGGAATCCTTTTCAGGGTCTAGCAGGGGACTGACTGTCCAGTCGTTTCTACTTCTTTGCCTCCTCTACTGGCAGATCATGAAGTCAGGTAAAACTCATCTTTAAGGATGACTTAAGGAACTTCCAGGATAACTGTGACCAAATGTTATTCTGTTTCTAGAAGCTAAACCACAGCCAAGGGAGATACAACTTTGCTGTTTCTTAAGAGCAGTTGCGTCACCTGTCATGATTGTGGTGATGCCAGCTGAAATTTTGTTGAGTAGTTACTTTGTGCCACGAGTCCATATGTTTGACACATAGTCAGCAACCCCTATTTTAAAAAGAGGTCAGGCACAGTGGCTCATGCCTGTAATCCCAGCACTTTGGAAGACTGAGTTGGGAGAATTGCTTGAGCCCAGGAGTCTAAGACCAGCCTGGGCAACATAGTGAGACCTCATCTCTACAAAAAAAATCAAAATATTAGCCAGGTGTGGTGGTATAGTTCCAGCTACTTGGGAGGCTAAAGTGGGAGGATCACTTGAACCCAGGAGCTTGAGGCTGTGGTGAGCTGTGATCTTGCCACTGCACTTCAGCGTGGGCAACAGAATGAAACCTGGATGAAAGAGAGAGAGCAAGAGAGAATGAGAAAAAAAGAGAGTGAGAGAAAGAAAAAAATGGCGAGGTACAGTGGCTCTTGCCTGTAATTCCAGTGCTTTGCAAGGCTGAAGCGGGAGATGACTTGGGGCCAGGGGTTCAAGACCAGCCTGAGCAGTGAGACCCCTGTCTTTACAAAAAATAAAAATATTAGCCAGGCATGGTGGAACAGGCCTGTAGTCCCAGCTACTTGGAAGGCTGAGGTGGAAAAATCCCTTGAACCCAGGAGTTTGAGGCTGCAGTGAGCCATGAGTGCACCACTGCACTCCATCCTGGGTATCAGAATGAGACCCTATACCTTTTAAAAAAAAAAGAGAGACAAGGTTGATAAGGATTGAAGGCTGTGCCTAGAGGAGATTGAAAAGAAAAATCAAGACAGAAGCTTGAGGCTGTGTCCTGTCGGCTCCCTTGAGCCCTTGTCAATAAGAAAGAGTGGACACTGGACACCTCGGCCCTGCAGGGAGAGGGCAGTGTGGCACCTCTCTGCATATCAGGTAGGAGTTATCTGGACAGTACCGGGAGGAGGCGTCTGCTACATGGTCTTTGTCCTGCCTCTGCCTGGCTATCCGGTATGTGACTTTGCAAAGAGAGGACAGCTGAGATTTGGAAATCCTAAAACACACGTATCTCCCCACATCCCACAAAACACACACACACAACACACACACACACAAAACTTTCCTTTCCTTTTTTTTTTTTTTTAAAAAAAGATTCATTCACTGAGTACATAATGGGGACCCTTTGTTCTTCCCCACCCCCTCCTCACCCCAGCTTCATCGAGAGTGTCCCTCTCAGAGCTGCTCTCTGGAGCCAAATTCCAGAGCCCGGGTTGCTAAGGCCCTTGAAGAAATCAGGTAGAGGCTGTTGGAGGCCCAGCAGACAGACTGCTTCTGTCTCTTCCTGCTGAGGATTCAGAGCCATTCTCACCCTCTTGGCAGAGAACAGCGGGGCACAGCTCCCTCCCCAGACCCCCCAGCCCTCGGACACACTACAACAAATAGCATCTCCCCTGCACCCTCCAACCCCATCTGCAGCAGGGCCACCACCAATTCCAGACGCTGGTGCTGGGGGAGCCTTCTGTCCACTGAGCCCCTTGAGCAGGACTCTGCTGGGGGAAGCACCCTACCTTCATTTCAGACTAGATCTGAGACCAGTTGTGGCCAACTGGAGAGACCTGCACAGGTCTAAGTCCTCGAAAGGAATTGACAGGCTATTTTTAGTGGGGAGGCATAAATGGGGCTTTGTTTTCTCTCCAGGGAGGCTGAAGTAACTGCAGGGGGAGGCCATGTGGAGACCGCACTCCCTGCCTCCCTCTCTCTTCTGCGTAGAGGCTCAGACCCTGAGGCCAAGATGAAAGTTGGGTCTGCTCAGTGATTCCCCACTCAGGTTATTTTTAGCTCAGGACAGTTTGGCCTGTAGCAGGAAACCACAAAGGAATGCCTGTGAGTGCTTTCTCATCCTGAAATAATGAGTTTGTGGTGTTCCCTCAGACTGTAAAACTTCTTTTTTCTTCACCTTGGACTGAAACCGCAGGTCTCGCTTTCGGCAAAAGTGCAAAGCAGTGAAAATGTCTCTCTGCCCACAGAACCTGTTCCACACCTCAGCCCTCCTCCAGAAGCTCAGCCCTTCTGTCCCATCTCTGGTTCAGTCTGACCTGTATAAAACTATGTCAAGACCCTTCACTTCACCCCCTGTCCCCCCCCCCATTAAAATAAAGCTATGTGTAGGGCTTGATAAGCTCTCTGCGCTAGAAGTGTTTTAATCCTTTACATTTGTACAGTAGCTCCTAGTTCAATTTAAGATTTTTCATCCTTTATCCCAGTGGTTGCTCCTGACAACTCCATGAACATGGACTAGGCAGATTAACATCGTCCAGGTTTTTTGTTTTTTTTTTGAGTTGGAGTCTCACTCTGTTGCCCAGACTGGAGTGCAGTGGCCGCTCCCGGCCACCGCAGCCTCGACCTGCTGGGCTCCGGCGATCCTTCCACCTCAGCCTTCCAAGTAGCTGGAACTACAGGCG
>CAUYQG010274727.1:0-15941 GCA_963574415.1 Tarsius wallacei | reverse complement strand
CCCAGACTGGAGTGCAGTGGCCGCTCCCGGCCACCGCAGCCTCGACCTGCTGGGCTCCGGCGATCCTTCCACCTCAGCCTTCCAAGTAGCTGGAACTACAGGCGCGCGCTACCACGCCCGGCTAATTTTTTTATTTTATTGTAGAGATGAGGTCTCGCTTGCCCAGGCGGGTCTCGAACCCGCAGGCTCAGGCAATCCACTCACCTCAGCCTCCCAAAGGCGCGGGATTACAGGCTGAGTGTTTCTTAACTTATAAAGTTTCACTGATTCATATTTATAACCCTTCCAATAATTTACATTGAATGTCCCTTGGCTGTAACTTTTACATTCGTATCTTTAATATTTCCCAATTGAAATTCTTATAGAAAATATATCCAGCTAAATTTTCCCTTAAAAAAATGAAATACAATAGTAGAAAATGTAGAAAATGCAATAAACCAAAGAAAAAAAATCATCTGTAATTCTATCATCTAGTTGACATTTTAGAGACAATACACATTCTTTAAAACCAAACGAAACAAAACAAAAATAGCATTATATTAGACATACAATTTTGTAACCAGCTTATTTTATGTATTGCTTTTTCATGTCATTTTCAATGGTTGCACATATCTATGTCCATTGGAAAGCTAATACAGCTTACTTAACCAATTAAGGAACTTTTCAGTTCCCCAGAAAGTGGAAACTGAGGCGCAGCGTGCAATCCCAGGGAACAGGAGTGAGGGTCAAGGGAAAGAAGCAGAGAAGGAGAGAAAGAGCCCATCTAAGAGGCTGTAATTGACTTGGCTGCCAGTAGGTGTGATGGATGGCTTTATCCTTGCGGAATATCCTCTGAGAAGCCATATAAATCATGGTTCAAGACAGTTTGTTAGGGGGAGTGTGTTACTGATCAGCTTTGATCACCTCATGGTCAAAGGTTTGATGGGTTGGATATGCCTCCCTGTGCTTCTGTGTACTCAAGCAAGATGAGCAAGTCCTACACAATGAAACCTGTGGGCAACAGGTAAGACCACTTGACCCCAGTCAGAGGAATTTGCACAGGGATGGGTGAAACAAGAGGCAGATAAGGCAGAGAGGACCTCAAGGGGAACGTAAGAGGTGTCTATAAGGCTGGGCTAGGTGGCTCAGCCGATAATCCCAGCACTATGGGAGGCCGAGGCAAGTGGATTGCCTGAGCCCACTGGTTAGAGACCAGCCCGGGCAACTTGGTGAGACCTCGTCTCTACAATAAACAAAAAATTAGCCAGGCATGGTAGCATGCACCTGCAGTTCTGGCTACTTGGAAGGCTGAGGAGGAAGGATCGCCAGAGCCTAGCAGGTGGACACTGTGGTGGCCATGAGTATGCCACTGCACTCCAGCCTGGGCGACTGAGTGAAACTCCAACTCAAAAAAATAAAAAGGTGTCTATACTCTGGTTTGATTTCTTTTGCTATTAAAAAACACATCTAGAACACTTTCTCCTGATTATTTCCTTAGACACATTCTTAGATCAAAAGGTATTCACATGTGAAAAGATCTGATACATATTACCAGATTTCTCCCACAAAATGATGTGCTAAGTCTCATGCCCACTAGCAGAGGATAAGCTGATCTGTTTTCTCTTAGCCCTAACCGTAAGTGCTAAGCTCTAAGAATCTAAAATTATGCTGGAAACATAAAGTTTTAGATTCTGCTTTCTGCAGTCGAATATGTTACACTTTGTAAAATTAGTTCAATATTAAAATAATATCCTCTTTAATTCATCACATGGTTATTAAGTGCCTCTGATGTGCAGGGACCTTGTTTGGCAATGGGAACACAGAACTCAACAAGACAGAAATGGGTTTTGCTCTATGGGGCTGATATTCTAACAAGAGAGAAACATATTGAACTAATAACATCATTCACTGCACTTGTGATAGCGTCTACAAAAGAGGTGCACTGCATGTGATGGTACTAACATAGCCAAACCACAAAAGAAAAGAAAAATCCCACATCTCCAATATTTAAAAAACAAATTAAAAACTGAATCGCACCGGGCATGGTAGCTCAAGCCTGTAATTTCTGCACTTTGGGAGGTCAAGATGAGAGGACTGCCCGAGCCCAGGGGTTCGAGACTAGCCTGGGCAAATTGGTAAGACCTCACGTGTACAATAAATAGCACAAAAAAAAAAAAAAAAAAAATTAGGCATGGTGAAACATGCCTGTAGTTCCAGTTACTTGGAAGGCTGAGGCAGAAGGATTGCCTGAGCCCAGCAGGTTGAGGCTGCAGTGGCTGTGAGCATGCCACTGCACTCCAGCCTGGGAGACAGAGTGAGACTCTAACTCAAGAAAAAAAAAAAAAAAAAAAAAATTAATTGCAATCCTCAAAAAATTTGAGTATTTTTCTTAAACCAAGCATATACAAACTTAGCCAAGTGAATGTTGGCCCCTTCAAAAAAAAATCCTTGGAAAAAAATGTAGTGTATATATTCCAGGGTTGGTTCCACCATTTGAAAATTATTTAAAATTCATTTTTTGAAAGTATCAGCAGAACCAAATGCATAATATTTTGAATGTCTTTAATATTGGTACCTCATTTTCCTTTGAGGACAAGTTAGCTTTCTGAAACAGCCCAGAGTTCGTCACAGCCAAGCTGAATGGGTGAAGCGTCTGATCAACCTGGGAGATAAACTTTTAAAATTAAAAATATTGCTTGACTCTGAAAGTAATGAGCTGTCTTCCTTGCGTACTTCACGTACTGCCTCAGAAGACAGTCTCAACAATGTGTCAACAATTTAAAAGAGAAAGTCAGTCCCTAGTAGAGGTCCCAGAAGTTTCCTTAATTTTTTATGGTTCCTGTAAATCAGTCGTTTTCCTGGAACTTTTCTTAAAGAATTCCAGGTATGCCTGCAGTAATTTCTCAGCACAGATCTGTCAAGAGATAAAATCATAGACTCTGTGGCTCTTTGTGTATAGTCTTGGCAGAAAAAAAATCAGAGGGTTTCAAGAGGTATGTGTGTGTGTGTGTGTGTACATAACACATATCCATATCACACAAATCAAATTTTTCTACTTTTAAAAAGAAATGCTGGATATCTGCCATAATTTTATGTATCCAAGTAGTCACAGAATTTTAAGATTTTTTTCCCCCTTCAACGTGTAATAAAAGAATTTGGAAGAAGTAGTAACAAAGGAATGATTTAAATTTTCTTCTTTCATTCTGCATATTTTGCTGATTCTATTGAAATTTAGGTGTCATGGGAGGTTCCCCAGGATTATTTAGGCTGATAAACAAAAGCAATTTGTAGTGCACACAGGCAGGAAAACGCTTTGAAGAAAGTTTTTTGCTAAATGGCTTTGTGTAACAGGCCGGCCCACTGTGAGTTCCCAAACAGCTACTGATAGTCCTGGAGAGAATCTTCACTCTAGATCTTGACTGCAGACAACAAAAGAATTAAGAATGAAACCTTCATGATAGAACAAAAACCACATGCAACATATCTTGCTGCAACATAAGCATCATAATGATGCTTATGCTTTATTACAAGGTTCTGTATTAATTGCCATTTCTTCCTTCCTATGGTTGGGTGGCTCAGAAATCCTCTATCCTGATCCAATGTAGAATGTTCTGTGGGATCAGAGATCGGGCGTGTTCAGGGTGGTATGGCTATAGACCAGAACGTTCTCACATGTTCACATTTCTGCCTAGAATAGCAGCTTTTGTCTGTCCATAAGGGCCCCGATTGGTAATGGCTGCCTGTCAGCAGTTGCCTGAAATTTACTATAATTACACGCACTTTATCCGTTTTACACAAAGGAGGCTGGTTTCCTCCAGTCGTCTCAAAAACAAAACAGAAAACCAAAACAAGTCAACAAAAACCCCTATTGCCAATTACTCAGGAACCTGAGCATGCCTCTCCTCTTGAACTGCACGGCCCTTCCGCTTTCTGCCTCTGATTGTTCTCCGTCTGCTGTTCTTGTTCCCATGTTCTGCCTCAAACTTGAAAGTGGCCAGATTTGTATCCATACTACACTCCTCTTGGTGGAAAAAAAAATTTCCCCGGTGGGTCACACCTGGGTAGAAACACGGGTACCACCATCACTGGGTTCCCAGCCAACACCCTCTCCCTTACAGTAGCAGCAAAGAAAGTTTACTACTTAATGCATTTCACACTCAAGTATCTAGGGGCTATACCCACATGCAACATACCCTGTATTTTTCACTGTATACATTTCAAATATCTTTAACAAGTTCTGAAAACATCCCAACTGGAAACTAATCTTAAAACAGGAATCACAAACTGTATCAGAATTGTGAGTGGTGGTCAACTAGAAGGGGATACAGTCATCCTACTGCAAAGAAGGCACAGTGAGTCCAGTCACGGCCATGAACTGGCTGTGTGTCCCAGTGCATGTAAACTGTTTTCAGCCCAGTTCCCACAATCGAAAGACCATTTTGTGAATGTGAAGTGAGTCGGAACGCACCAAGCTCTCAGCATAGTGCCTGGCACAGAAGTAGCACTCAAAGAATGGTAACCATCAACATATGAAGGTTCGGTAAGATTTGTTATTTGGGAGGAAGGTCAGGGGAAGGATCAATAAAGTATTCCTTGATCCAAAGATCAATAACTATAACTATACTCTTAGATTGTGTTACAAGGGTGAGCCATGCATCTACGATACTGTGATATAATAAGAAACATATACTTGGTCTGTGATCCTGTTTTCTGGAATTCAGTTCCTAAAACTCTAGGACTCTCCAAAGTGACAAGTGTCTTTTAGTTTGCTAATGAGATGACTGGATAGCTGCAGGATGGGGGCTGGTTGCCAGAGGAACTAACCATGTCATTAAGCCCCACGCCCTGACCTCTAGAAAGAAGAGGGCTGGAGACTGACAATCTCCAGTGGCCAATGATTTCACCAGTCATGCCTAAGTAATGAGGCCACCATGAAAATCCAAAGAAATGCAGTTCAGAGAGCTTCCAGGTGGGGGAACGCATGGAGGTGCTGGGAGGGTGTGCACCTGGAGGGGACATGGAGGTTCCACACCCTCTCTTGTGCCTTGTCTTGTTCATCTCTTCCATCTTCCCGAATTGTATCCTTTCATAATAAACTGGCAATTGCCTGGTGCAGTGGCTCACGTCTGCAATCCTAGCACTTTGGGAGGCTGAGGCGGGAGGATCACTTCCTCCCAGGAGCTTGAGAACAGCCTGGTCAACACAGTGAGACCTCGTCTCAACAAGAAGTAAAAAAGATTAGCCAGGTGTGGCGGCGCATGCCTATAGTCCCAGCTACTTGGGGGTGCTGAGGCAGGAGGATTGATTGAGCCCAGGAGGTCAAGGCTGCGGTGAGCTGTGATCATGCCACTGCACTCCAGGTTGAGCAACTGAGTGAGACCTTGACAGCGTATCATCACCATCAGCATCATCAATTGTTAGTCTAGTAAGTAAACTGTTTTCTTATGTTCTGCGAGCCATGGTAACACATTCTGGAACCTGAGTACAAGGCGATGGGAACTTCCAATTTTTAGTCAAGTGGGACAGATGTTGCAGGTAACCTGGGAACCCATTACTTGCACCTGGTGTCTGAAGTGGGGGCAGTCTTGTAAGACTTGTAAGACTTTAACTTGTACAGTCTTCACTAACTCCAGACAGATAGTGCCAGAATGGAATGGAATTGTAGGACACCAAACTGGTGTCTGCAGAGAACTGGATAACTGCTTGGTTTAGGAAAAAAAAAACTCCCATCTAGTGTCGACAGAACTGAGAATAGGAGAGAGGAAACAGGAATTTTCCTTTCAGCGCCCAACATTGAGTGGCACTGGGCTGAGGAAGCAACCCTATGTTTGATCTCTCACAAGGCAAGGCAGATGCTACACTAAGCCTCATGGCTCCGGGAGGACGCACCCAGGCTTTCCATCCCAGAACTGTGGACTGTTACTAAGTGAGACCGTGCTTAAATGAGAAGGACACAACCCCCAGGAAAACACCTGGTGAGCTGGCATCCCCACCTTTACACAGCCTGACAATTCACCCCAATTGACAAATGGCACTTTGGTTCACAAGCCTGACTAAGCACTTGGCTTGCTGCCAGAAGGGGACTGTGGAACCAGAGTCCACCAACCCAGAGAGTCACCCTGACTTGCCGACCCTCGGCCTCCTTGTATGTTAGATAACAGGTCTGCGGGGTGCCCTTTAATTGTAGCATATTATAATCCTGCCAGCTGTGGTCATGTGCAGATTTGCAATGTTCCCATGAGAGCTCCTTCCTACCAAAAAGTATAATTACATGTTTTCAGAAGGCCCATTTTCTATGTGAGACACTTCAGCAAAACATCTTGAAACATCATGTTTCATCATCTTGACTATCAGAACTAAAAGAGCTCTTAGGCGAGCAAAGTCAGCCCTCACATTTAAAAAATGAAAAACTGAAGCCCAGTAATTTTGTGTCTCGCTCAAGGTCACAGAGAGCAGCATGGCAGAGAGCTGCACCCGTAGTTCTTGCTTCTCATCCAGGACCTTCTCCAGCTGCACCCTGGCCCTGGTGCTGACACGTGGAAAACCCAACTGAAGCCTCGGGGAAATTATTCTTCACTTTAGATGATCGTTTTCAATTGCTCTTCTACAGTGAGGAAAAGATAAGTATATTTTTAAGACGCAGGAACAACGGTAAAGTCAATCTCCTTCCCACTTTGGCTATTTAGAGGCAGTTCTGTGAATTCTCTGTGTGACTGGTGGGAGAAGGCACACATTTCTGGCATCACTCACTCACACACCAGTGCCCCGGATGAATATTGACTGATGGCCTCAGACACTAATGAGTCCACAGTCTGTTCTTTAGAAAATGCTTTGCATGCGTCATTAAGGCTATTTTCAGGCTTGCTGTCTTGAGTTGAATGTAAACTAACGCTGGTGATTCTGAATTTAAATGCGATTTCAGTGAGGGAAGGAGAAAACATACAGATTATTTTCAGGGCTTGGATAGTGGCAATATTATTTAAAAGGCTAACATTTATAGTCTTTTTGAAGATATTACTTTTATAAGGTCTTTGAATAGCAACCCAAATATTATCTTTATATTTATCAATTCATGTGAAATCAAATAGAAATATTGCTATTTGAGCATGCATTTATTTCCACTGCAGATATTTTATAACATACTATACCAGAAAGAAATCACCTGTGATATTTATTTATTTTACTTTTACTTTTTTTTTTTTTTTTTTGAGATGGGCGTCTCTGTCACCCAGGCTGGGGTACAGTGGCACAATCATAGTTCACTGTAACTATGCTCCTGCCTCAGCCTCCCTAGCTGGGAATACAGGTGTGCACCATCATGCCTAGCTAAGTTAAAAAAAAAAAAACAAAACTGTAGAGACAGGGTGCTGCTTTGCTGTCTAGGCTGGTCTCGAACTCCTGGGCTCAAGCGCTCCTCCCAACTAGGCCTCCTAAAATCCTGAGATTACAGATGTGAACCACCACACCCAGCCAGTCATACTTTTTAAAAAAGAAAGCTGGGCCCCACCTGAAAAGTACTGCATGAAATTGCCAGTGGGTGGAGCCAAAGCATGAATTTTTTTTTTACTGATGACCTTTAAAAGCACCACAGTTGAATCTCAAGCATGTCTTTGATTAAGAACCACTGATACCACATAACAGCAATGCAATTCTCCTGAACCACTTTAACCTCTCCGTGTTCAGGAATGAAAATCCTCATTGGAAGAAAGAGAGAATTTAGTCCTATACAGTAATGTTCAGATTCTATTTTTGTATTAAATTCAATTGCTGGGGTGGAGCTTGTTAAAAATACAGGTGACACCTCTCACTCCAAACCCAATAAACTGAAATTACTACAGACAGGTGAGCTCAGGTAGCTGCATTTTAAACAGAGTTATATGTATGGAATATTCAGAAGTATACAAAATTTGAGAACCAAAATTTTTAGAAGTTTTCCTTAAAGACGACTTGTTTTCTAAAGGTTGATCTAACATAGGAAAACAAACAAACAAAAAGTAAAACAAACAAAAAAGGAGATGGTTTGATTTCAAACCAGACATCAATTTAAACCAAAGACACTAACCACACTCTTCTAACAATTCCCCAAACTCCCTACTTTTATGGATTAACATCAGTCTAAGGAGGTGGCTTATATCAAGGGACCAAAGCAGGCAAGAAAGATAGAAGGAAGGGTTGGGTATAAAAGGGAATGAGAGGTCAACCATGAGGTTCAAGAAAGAAAGTGAAAACAGAAAGACATGACCTACCAAGAGAAAAAGGAGGACTCTAAACCTCTAGCAGATGGAATAAGAATGTGAACTGTGAGGAAGCCGAAGAGGGAGATGACAGTAATTAAAAAGGGAGACACTGGCGTTTAACATTTCAGAGGTGAGACATGTTTGTCACTTCATGGGCAGGTCCTCTAAAAGCAGTTCAGCCGAAAACAAATGTGTGGTAGTGTGGTACCCTTATGGTGTCAGGTGGCCAGTACAGGAAACCGGAATAGGGATTTATAGTTCAAAAAACCTCCTTACAAACACTGTTATCATTTATTGCCTCCATCTATCTACCAAGTCATTTTTCCTTCACCTTAATTATGAGATAAAATTAAGGTCCCTCCTGAGCCATAGAGTCATACTTTTAGCAGGTACATGAAAGTAGTATTATTCCCACTCTGTCAGTGAAGAAAATCAAATGGCCGGCTCCAAACCCCACAGTTAAGGGTGGTAGAGATTGGACTCTAACCTATAATTCCAGCTCCACTGCCTTATAATTTCTGCTCCAATTTTAGGCTTTGGCTAAACTAGTGCTCCAGAGGACATGGAAAATCCAAAGACTTAAACACATGGGTAGTTTAATAAAGACCAGTGGCCACAGGATAATGGCTTCCTAACTTGGAGAAAATGATACGGACTACCGAGAATGAATTTTAAGGTATTAAAATAATTATTTCAATAACACTCTGTGGGGGGAAAAGATGTTTTTATTATGCACAAATAATTCCTTAATTTTAAGGTCTGGAGGCACACTCATTTGACAAACTTTCCAATTCTGCGTAACACCTTCCATTTGACCGAGTGTGTAGAACTTGAAATGACATCCACTTGTTTGGATCCAGAAGAATGGAAACACACATGCTTGGCTCCTACATTCACGTCCTTTCTGCCCTGCAAGTCTGTCTCGGAGACCAGATCAAATTCCTTTAAGGGCAGATGACATTCTCTTTTTACTCTGCCACCACCACAGCCCTCCACACCCAGCATTCAACGAAGATTTCAACAAACATCTGAGTGCCCACCAGGTGCCAGTCCCTGAAGACACCAAGCTGAGTGCTTGTGAAAAGTCAGGTTAAAGGGATGAACACAGACAGAGGTAGGATCTGGTGAACTGTATGTGTAATTTTGGGGTGAACAAACTGAAGTGGGTTTAGAGAAGACGAAAAGGCCAGACCATACCTGTCAACTCTATTACTGCATACAGCCTTTGTTGCATTTCAGAATTTTCTATTTAATGGATGAAAAAATCCACACATACACATCATATGCACATATGCAGAAAGAGAGATAACATTTTTAAACACATGAAACAAAAGTACCGAACATTTATTATTATTTTTAAACCCGGTAACTCGTAAGAGGCGGATTCACACCATTACTTAGCTTCCTAGGCATAGCACTGGCATTCTATGCCAAAGAATGCTATCTGTCTTTCACTAGAAGTCTTAGCTATGTTCTATATTTATAATAAACTCATTCATGTAATTCTGAAGTTCTGAATAATTTCTTTTTAACTTGGATTTTGTGTGTGTGCGTGTGGCTAGCGCAAGCATCTGGCTTCCTTAAATAGAGATGAATATGCATTCAGATAAATATATTTTACACAGCAATTTCCACATTGAACACTTTATCCAAAATGCCTATTAATTCACATATACATTATTAATTTCAAAATGGATTTGTAGCATGATGAGGAAAAAATATTGAGTACATTCTGTTTTAGTTACCAAAAAAAGTAGAACCAGGACTTTAACCTCAAGATCCTGTGACTTGTTAGGGTAGAAAACACTAAATAAATATGACAAATTATTATAGACATCATTAAATAGGTTTTAATAAAGAGTAGGGAGGATTTAGGGAAACTGTATCAACTATTAAGTTTATTCTTATCAGTAACCAGATATTCCTCCTGTGGATGATGTTAAGATTTTATAGCAACTATTGGCCCCAAACTGAAAACACTGTTGAACTTAGTTTATTAACAATAACACTCCATCTCAGGAAAGTCATTTTCTCTCTCTGAGCCTCACTTTGCTCAAATGTGCAATAAGGAGGTTGGAATCAAACTATTTGTGATCTCTTCTAAATAAGCTTTCCTCGGAACCCTCTCCCCCATGCCATACAGGGTAGATGTCTAGATTTGGGTATGTTTTAGAAATTTGCTAGAATTAAGCAAAAGAGACTTGGGGCATCTAGAATAACTTTGCATAAAGCACCTCAAGTCCATGAGGTTTTCATTCAAAAACCAGTTGCTAACAAGTTGGGTTCTCTGTTGTGTTTGTCAGTAACATACTGATACATTAATGGGACACTAGCGAGGCAGACATATTAGCAACAGAACAGTGTTGTCGGGATAACTGAAGGATGGGTGTAAAGGAAAGAATGAGAAAAACCAAGACATCCGATGGTGATGTCCATGGTGCTTACCCTGAACCACAAGGACAATACCAGTCCAGGCTCCACACTTTCTAGTTAAGGCAGAAGAGCATTTTCCACACATTTCCATTAAAATGTAAAATATTTGCTTGTTCACAGCAGCCAGGGCCAGTTATCTGTAAAACCCATGAGGAATGCCTCATTCCAAAAGACATCAACTAAATAAGATATTCTTGTCCATCAATGATTCTCAACCTTGTCTGCACATCACCTATGGTAAAAAATTTTCAGACGCCCAGGCCTCATGACTAGTGATTCAGATTTAGTAAGATTGGAGTGGAGTTCATATTATCTGTATACTGAAAAGGTTTTAAGTAACACTAAGACAACTGAGGTTTAAGAACTCCTGGTCTATAGGCTACTTACTTTTCTTTATTTCTGATCACCATGCCCCTCGTAAAGCTATGTTATTTATCAATATTTTAAGTACAGGGTTGTGACCAGGTGCAGTGGCTCACGCTTATAATCTCAGCACTTTGGGAGGCTGTGGCAGGAGGATCACTTGAGACCAGGAGCTCAAGACCAGTCTGGGCAACACAGCAAGACACAATCTCCACAAAAAATATA
This sequence comes from Tarsius wallacei, assembly GCA_963574415.1. Taxonomy (NCBI): domain Eukaryota; kingdom Metazoa; phylum Chordata; class Mammalia; order Primates; family Tarsiidae; genus Tarsius; species Tarsius wallacei. The sequence continues at coordinate 4,704 of CAUYQG010274727.1, read as the reverse complement.
AAACTTTGGCCAGGTGTGGTGGCTCATGCCTATAATCCCAGCATTTTAGTAGGTGGAGGCAGGAGGGTTGCTTGAACCCAGAAGTTTGAGACCAGCCTGGGCAACAGAGTGGGACCTTGTCTCTACAAAAAAATTAAAAAATTGAAAATTAAAAAAAAAAGCGTATGGTTGCGATCTTCTTTCAGGGCCCAATTCATATCTTGGGAATTCATTCATGCTTTAAAAAATTACTAATGAAAGAAACATTTTTTTGAGGACACTAACAATATTTTAGGGATCATATTAAGCACCAGGGGAATTCTAAGATGAACATGACTAAAAGTAATCAGAATCTTGTAGGAGAGATGGGCACACAAACAATTGCAATGCACCCAAAGTACTTTAAAGTTAAGAACAAAGAATGGACTGGGCGTGGTGGCTCAAGCCTGTAATCCCAGTCCCTTGGGAGGCCGAGGTGAGGGGATTGCCTGAGCCCACAGGTTCAAGAACAGCCCGGGCAACTTGGTGAGACCTCATCTCTACAATAAATCAAAAAAATTAGCCGGCGTGATACTGAGAGCCTATAGTTCTGGCTACTCTGAAGACTGAGGCAGAAGGATCGCCAGAGCCCAGCAGATCGACACTGGGGTGGCCGTGAGTATGCCATGCCACGTCAGCCTGTGCTACGGAGTGAGACTCCAACTCAAAAGAACCAAAACAAAACAAAACAAAAAACAAACAAACCCAAAACAAAAAAGAACAAAGAATGGTTGTGCTGCAAGGAAGGGGTGGATGGACTGTGCCCAGGGAGGGGCTTAGCAGTGGAGCAAATTGACAGCAAAGCTTCGGAAGGAGAAGCCATTTGAGTTGGGTTGAAAAGACAAATAGGGATCCCAGGTTCCTGACTGTTGCTGTCAGTACACAGTTAACAATTCTCTAAATACACCACTCCAGTCCACCAGATTCTCCCTCCCTAGAAATCCTGTAGCATTCCATGCGTATGCTACTTGATTGCATCTGATATCTACCATATTGTATTGTTTAATATCGTTTATGTAAGTCTGGTCTTACTAGACTGTAAGTTCACCAAACTGTAAGCTTTTTAAGGTAGAAACCACCTTTTATTCATCATTGCTTTTCCAGTTCCTGGCATAGATCGGGCACCAATAAATATTTCTTGGCCTCAAAGTTAGACTTAACTTCTCTGGGAATACAAATGATCTTCAAGGGTGAAGAATTCAATGCTGAATTTGAACACCAGTGCTGACCACAGTGAGTAAACATTTGAATGTTGTGGTAGAAGGAGAATGCCAAGTAAATTTATCATTTCAATTGAATGACTTTAAAACAGATTTCAGACTCTTAAAAAAAAATCAGAATGCCTTTCTGTTTCATCCTATTCCATTTAAAACATTATTTCCACATTATTGGGACATTATTTAAATTTCATATTTTGCTTAGACTGGCTTCAATCTGAGGCCCAGTTTATTAACACATATTTCTAATAGTTGTTGGTCAAGAACTTGTCTCTCCATCAGAGAGCTAGTATTTTTAGATGAAGGATTGTGAAGTCCCATGAATTTGAGAGTCTCATTTCCTTAGCAATTGCTAATATCTATAATGAATTTTCAAAGTAGTGACTGTAAGGGAATCTGGTTTTCTTCTTTCTGCCAAAATGCCCAGAACCTTCTATGTAGGACTTTCATATAATTCAAAAATTAACAACCATTGTCAGAAAAATCAAAGTCATTCAAAATACAGGTAAAGTAGACGAAAACAGACTCCAGTTTTAATGCCTTGATGTTATTATTCTACTTTGATGGTTGAAAGGTTTGACTGCTGCTTTGGGTTTCTTGGCTTTGTGCACCATAGCTGAAATGTTAGATAAGTAACCCAGGGTGGGGAGGTGTGACTGTATTTGTTTGTCAAGTGTTGTCACTCTCCTGCTAGGTCTAGATAATTGAAGATTATTAAATGCCAAAATGTTCAGCACCAAAACCTTTTAAAGAAGGTGGACTCATGTGCCCATCTTGGTGAACAACAAGATTAAAAGGGAACATGGGACACTGTGCTTCATTTTACATGCATCTGGGGAAGGGTCAACCAGGGATAAATATGTCCATGGAATAGAGTTGCAAAGAGAAGACAACAGCCTGCTTAGGTCTGGAAGAAGAAACAGAAGGGAGGTCAAGAAGTCAACCTGAGCTTGAGAAGCAGGACTGACACACTCATCTATACACTTTCCCTAGGTGATTTCTTTTCTTTTCTTTTTATGAGTTGGAGTCTCACTCTGTCGCCCAGACTGGAGTGCAGTGGCCGCTCCCAGCCACCACAGCCTCGACCTGCTGGGCTCCGGCGATCCTTCCCTCTCAGCCTAGGTGATTTCATTCACTTCCACAGCTTCAGATATAACCTATAATGGATGATTCCATTGTCTACATAGTTAGCCCTGAAGTCTTGTTTCTAGTGGTCTATATCCAACCACTAGAATATCCATCTGATTACCCCACAGCTCAGGAAGTCCAAAGATTAAGCCATCTAGTCAAAATCTGGTCTTCCCTTCATTCCCATTTTGTTTAATATCACTGTAGCCTGGACTCTTACCTCTCAGTTCTTTTCCATTTTCCACTGGTTCACTATAGTCTACATATCACTAACTACATAATTTTAAAATGTATTCCCTCCTATCTCATTTCTACTGCCCCTGCTTAAATATAGATGCTGTCGATTTTCTCTAATTTTACTTCCCAACTACACGTTGGGAAGAAGTAAGAACAGAAGCAGAGTCCATTTGAGAGCTGATGGGAGCTCGGACTACTGTACTGGTGAAGCTGACTGTATTTTGGAGATAGAAAAAAATAGGACAAACTGATGGCTAGGGTGGATATGTAGTGTGTATGTATGTATGTATGTATGTATGTATGTATGTATGTATGTATGTCTTGCTCGGTAGTCCAGGCTGGAGTACAGTGGAGCAGTGAATTATAGCTCACTGCAGCCTCAAACTCCTGAGCCCAAGCAATTCTCCCATTTCAGACTTCCACCCTCCAGTAAAAGGAGAAAAACAAAAAAACAAAAAATGAAAAACAAAACAAACAAGAGATGTCCGGAGAACATGGCGTCACAGAAGTCAAGAGTGGAGAACATTTCAAGATAGAAGGAGTGGACCAACTATTTTGAATGCCCCCAACAGCTTGTGTGAGATAAGATGATGTTGATGACTTATTCTACAGTGGAGAGAGTGTTAGTGACCTTGCTGGGAGCATTTAGTCGGAGTCGTGGGGGTAGAGGCTGGATATGAAGAGGAGAGGGTGGGAGAGGTGAACCACAGGCCACTCACTTGTGAAAAGCCTGACTGGGAAGGGGCTTGAAGCTTTGAGGCTGTAAACAAGGATGTAACTAGGGGATCTAGGATACTTCTTGAACAAGTAGGACATTTGGGCTCTGGCGATGGGTACCTCCACAGTGTATCACACTGATGGGATGATCCAGTGGAGAGAGGGAAGGACATCACTGGATAGGGAAGGAAAAGAAGGGAGGGAGTCTTGGAAGGTGAGAAACAGAACAAGAGGACTCTGACACGAGGAGAGCTGCTGCTGCTTCTATTCTTTTTTTTTGGAATAAGAAAACTAGGCTTATTAAAGTAAAGGTGCATTGTGAAGGCAAAATGGGCAGGACAACAGCAAGAATGTCCACTGTCTACTGCTAATGCTGCTTCTATTCTAATGTGAGTAGAGGAGGAGAACGCAGGACACGATGAACAATCACTAAACTCAACCTCTGGGCTTGTATACTCATATATCAGATTGCCTACAGGAAAAAAAGAGCATATAATTTTGATATATTCCTATGGATATTTAAAAAAGTCAATCTTGCTTAAACATTGGAGCTGTGCATATAAATCTTCCAAAGTTATTAATTTGAGAGAGCCTTCCCTTGGAACTTATCCCTACTCGACCTCTGAGAGTTCATCACTGAGAGAAACACTATAAATGTGGAAACAATAGTTGAATATATTGGGCTAAAAGATCTCTGGTTCTTTCTAACATGCTTTATGGTGTATATATATATATATTTTTTTTTTTTTTGAGTTGGAGTCTCACTCTGTCACCCAGACTGGAGTGCAGTGGCCGCTCCTGGCCACTGCAGCCTCGACCTGCTGGGCTCCGGCGATCCTTCCACCTCAGCCTTCCAAGTAGCTGCAACTACAGGTGCGCGCTACCACGCCCAGTTAACTTTCTGATTTATTATAGAGATGAGGTCTCACCAAGTTGCCCGGGCAGGTCTTGAATCTGTAGGCTCAGGCAATCCACTCACTTCAGCCTCCCAAAGCACTGGAATTACAGACTGAGCCACCGAGCCAGGCCTATGGTTTATATTAATCTATTAAGAGCCACAAACAGTAAGTAAAACATGAATTAAAATAACCCTCCTACTTTCTTCCATGCCTTTCTGTTATGCTTTATTCTAGATGCCCATTATTTCATTCATCATTTGAGAATATATATGTATTTGTGTGTATATACAATAAAATAAAATATAATTTCTGGCATCCAATTCCTGAACAAAACCCCAAATTCATGAGCCATAAGAGATAAGATAGACAAGTGGGACCTCATTAAGCTTTTTTTTTAATGTCTTTACCACCTGTAAAGACCAAAAATTTTAAAAATATAGGACCTATCTGGCTACTGAAGAATCAACTCTAAAAAGAAAGATATCCCG
>CAUYQG010274722.1:0-16458 GCA_963574415.1 Tarsius wallacei | reverse complement strand
CCTCATCTCTACAATAAATTAAAAATTAGCCGGGCGTGATAGCGTGCGCCTGTAGTTCCAGCTACTTGGAAGGCTGAGGTGGAAGGATCGCCGGAGCCCAGCAGGTCGAGGCTGCGGTGGCCGGGAGCGGCCACTGCACTCTAGTCTGGGCAACAGAGTGAGACTCCAACTCAAAAAAACAAAAAATAAAAATAAACAAAAAGGTGGTCTTCTTTGGGTGGTCAAAGCGGGAGGATCACTTGATCCCAGGAATTTGAGACCAGCCTGGGCAATATAACGAGATCTTGGCTCTACAAAAAATACACAAATTAGCTGGGTGTGGTGGCACAGGCCTGTAGTCCTGCCTTGGCCTCCCAAAGTGCTGGGATTGCAGGCATGAGCCGCTGTGCTCTGCCATCCACGTGATTTTTGGATGCATCTCTTAATTTATGTGTGCCTCAGTTTCCTCATCCGATGATGGAAATATTATGGGATCCATCTCATAGGATTGTTGTGAGGATTAAATGAGTTATTCCTATAAAGCCAATTCATGCTCATTATTTTGTTGTTGTCTTTACAAAATAGTTTCTGTTACTATTACATCTTTTTTTTTTTTTTGAGTTGAAGCCTTACTCTTGTCACCCAGGCTGAAGTGCAGTGGCATGCTCATGGCCACTGCAGCCTCAACTTGCTGGGCTCAGGCGATTCCTGTAGCCAGAACTACAGGCGCATGCCACCACACCAGGCTAATCTTTCAATTTATTGTAGAATCAAGATCTCACCAAGTTGCCCAGACTGGTCTTGAACCCCTGGGCTCAGGAAATCCTCTCACCTCTGCCTCCCAAAGTGCTGTGATGATAGGTGTGAGCCTCCATGTTCAACTCACATCTATTATTTTGCAATATATTGTAATTATTTGTTTCCGTGTCTGCCCATGTAAGGTTGGGGATCTTTGGGAACAGGGACCATATCTAACACATTTGTGTTTCCCTGGAGTCTGGCCTGTGCTTTACTCTTATTTAGTAGGTGTTCAGTGAATGTTTGGGGAAGGAAGAAAGGGAGGGAGGAAAAAAGGAAGGAAGGAGGGAGGGAAGGAAGGAAGAAAGAAAGGAATGAAGGAAAAAAAGGAAGAAAAGGAGGAGGGAGGGAGAGAAGGAGGGAGGGAAGGAAGGAAAGAATGAAGGAAAAAGGAAGGAAGGAGGAAGGGAGGGAGGGAGGGAAGGCAGGAAGGAAGGAAGAGAGGCTAATCTTTCCAGAGAATGTTAGGACATCCCTAAGACACAAGTCTGCAGAGAGGTACCTCTCCCAGGGTTCCTGGATGCGGGGGGGTGGGGCGTGGGGTGGCGAGGGGAGGAGTTCCTCATCTTCCCTCAGATCACAGGAGTGCAGTCTCTTTCTGTTCCAAATATTGCTGAGAAACAAACTGCCCTAAAACTTCTAAAAATGCAACCAGTTTTATACAATTACAAACTATTATTGTATATATAATTTTGTATTATATATTACATATTATTTATAGCATATACATTATATATATGATTTATAATATGTTATATATTGTATATTATAAACCTATGGCACTATTTTGCCTCTTGGTTTTGTGGGTCAGGAATTTGGACAATTTTTCTGCTCCTCACGTTGTTGTTCTCCTTGCTGAGGTCACTCAAAGGCTGGCAGGCGGGCTGGTCTGGAAGGTACAAGGTGGCTTCTGTCATTGTCTGGTGCTTGACTAGGGTGACTGCAGGGCTGGGCTCAGCCAGGACTGTCCCTCCCATTCCCCCATGGCCTCACCAGCCTGGCAGTGTCAGGGAAGTCTCAGAGTCCTCACGTGAATGCTGGCTTCCCACAGAGGGATTGTCCAAAGATGTCTGGACAGAGGCAGCACAGCTTCTGAGAACCAGTCTTGGAAGCCCTAGAACCCTTCTTCTGTTGCATTCTGCTGGTCAAGCAAATCACCAAGGCCAGCCCGGATTCAAGGGGAGCAGAGTTAGAACTCACCTCTCCATGGGAGGAACATCAAAGAGTTCGGGGTCATCATGAACCCATGCTCCTTCTCTCTACTGCTGGGGCCTTTTACATGAGATTAAACTTATTGATGGATTTAGGGGTAGGGCCTCACTCTGCCGCCCAGGCTGGGGTGCAGCGGTGTAATCATAGCTCACTGCAGCCTCTGTCTCTCACTCCTAGAGCCACCGGGTCTCCTAGGTGATGAGAGGCGAACCTGTGAGTCCCCTGAATGAATAGTTGTAAACAGATGCACAAAATGAGTCTATTTTCAATGAGATCTGAACTCACAAGATTATGAGTCATTGTGTGGTGTGCACGGTGGTCTTCCTTTTCATTGAAGCTTATCTCATCCCACCACTTTGCAAAAATTTCACAAGAAAACGTGAAGAGTTGAAGTCTTTCAAGTAATATAGAAACACAGAAGTCTCTCTCTCTCTCTCTCTCTCTCTCTCTCTCTCTCTCTCTGTCTCAGGCTCAAGGGACTCTCCCACTTCAGCTTCCTGAGTAGCTGAGACTACAGGCATGCACGACCACACCTGGCTAATTTTTAAAATAGAGATGGAGGTCTTACTATGTTGCTCAGGCTGCCCTGTGATTTGCTTATTTTTCACTTTTAAGGGCATGTGTAGGAAACCAGTTGGTGTCATTACCCTTGGACTCACCCCATGTTTAGAAACAGCATCACTATACCCAGCCAGTGACAAAGTGACAATATATGTCACCATCCCTCTGCCAAGGTCCCTGGAGGTGTTACTAGATTTCTACTCTTGCCAACAGTCCTGCTGCAAATTGCCTTGCAGTCTCTCTGTGTACACATGTGAGGGTCATTCTCTTGGTAGGTCCCTGCTGTGGAATTGCCAGTTCATTAGATATGTGCAATACAATTTGAATTCTTACTGCTAGCTTCGCTTGCAACATAGATACACAGGTTCCCACGCCCACCAGCAGGGTGTGTGGACGCCTGAGGGTGTCCTAGGTTCTCTGCACTCTTGTCAAGGGTGTTCTGAGTGTTCCAATTTCTTTCCAGTCTGGCAGCTGAGTCTCTCACCATCTTATACAGCACCTCTATTTAGTTTAGCTGACCGTTAAGAACATGGCCTTTTATCACAGAAACAAATAACTGAGTAACCACATGGTCTCACTCATAAGCAAACCCTGACCAATTATCATGATACTATAAAAAAGGGCTTGGCAGTAGTGGGACCCTGCCAGGGGAGGGGGGGCACACTTCATCAATAAGAGTACCTGGTCTCAATCCAGGTGAAGTGGGGACCAAAGGGAGGCCCCAACTTTACCTGTACAATGACCATTTGCATACCTAACCCTGAATTGTACCCCACATTAAAAAAAAGAACATGACCTTTGGGACTGGGAGAACTGAGGTCCTGGTTCTCTCTTCACCTCCAAATAAATGACTGAGTCACTTGACCCCTCTTTAAATGGAACCCCTCTTCTTTTTCTTTTTCTTTAGGGGTAGAGACTCATTCTGTCGCCCCGGCTGGAGTACGTGGGAATCACAGCTTCCTGTAACTTTGATCCCACCTGGGCAACGTAGTGAGACATCCATCTCTACAAAAAAATTTTGTTTAAATTAGTCAGGCATGGTGGTGCCTGCCAAGCGTGCTAGCCAATTAAGGGGCTGAGGTGGGAGGATCTCTTGAGTCTAAGAGCTGGAGGCTGCAGTGAATTATGATCGTACCACTGCACTCCAGCCTGAGCAACAGAGCAAGTCTCAATCTCAAAGATAATTTTTTTAAAGCAATTTTTTAAAGTTTGTTAATAGCAAGTGTTAGGAATGGGAACAAAGAGAATTTTCTTTTCTTTTTCTTTTTTTTTTTTTTGAGTTGGAGTCTCACTCTGTCACCCAGGCTGGAGTGCCATGGCATGCATATGGCCACCACAGCCTCAACCTGCTGGGCACAGGCAATCTTTCCACCTCAGCCTTCCAAGTAGCTGGAACCACAGGCATGCACCACCATGCCTGGCTAGTTTTTTGATTTATTGTAGAGATAAGGTCTCGCCAAGTTGCCCAGGGTGGTCTCGAACCCCTAGGCTCAGACAAATCTCTTGCCTTGGCATCCCAAAGTGCTTGTACCCCACATTAAAAAAAAGAACATGACAGGTGTGAGTCACCATGCCTGGCCGCCAAGAGGATTTTCACTGGCACATGCCATGGTGCAGCAATGTCACCCCTGCACGGATCCCCAGAGGAGCTCACATCTGTGGGCAGGGAGGCACCTGCAAGTATATTTGCATGCCAAACACTGGAGACAACAAGAAGGCCCAATGTGAAGAGACCCAGAACATACATTTTGCTGTGCGTGTGGAGTGGAGAGTTAGCTGAAAAGGCAGCCGAACCGTGCTCATCAGCATGGGTACATTTCAAAGACTCATGGACAGCGAGAAGAGCAAACTTTTGGAATGCTAATTGCAGCATGATCCCACTGGTGTGAAGTTTAGAAAACATGCAAGATGCAACCGGGCAGCAAAGTGAGACCTCATCTCTACAAAACATTAAAACATTACCCAGGCATGGTGGTGCACACCTGTAGTCCCAGCTACTTGGAAGACTGAGGTGGAAGTATCACTTGAGCCCAGGAGGTCAAGGTTGCGGTGAGCTATGATTATGCCACTGAACTCCAGCTTGGGCAACAGAGTGAGACCCTGTCTCAACAAGCAAACAAATAAACAAACAAAAAAAATGAAAATGCAAAACATTATATATCATATAGGAATAAAAATATAAAAACATACAGATAAACCAGGTGCAGTGGTTCATGCCTGAAATCACAGCACTTTGGGAGGGTGAGGCGCGTGGATTGCCTGAGCTCATGGGTTTGAAACCAACCTGAGCAAATTGGCGAGATCCTGTCTCTACAATAAATCAAAAAATTAGTCAGCTGTGGTGGCACACACCTGTGGTTCCATCTACTTGGAAGGCTGAGGCAGAAGGATCGTCTGAGCCCAGCAGGTTGAGGCTGCGGTGGCCGTGAGCGTGCCACTGCACTCCAGCCTGGGTGACAGTGAGACTCCAACTCAAGAAACAAAATAAAACAAAAAATATACAGATATATATAGGAATGAAAAACATCAAATTCAGGATAGTGGTTATCTTAGGGGAGAAGGAGAGAAATACAATGAGAGAGGAAAAATGTTTTTGGGGTCTACTTTTAAAAAATTGGATACAATTACTTATTCATTAAAGAAAAACAACTGCTTAAAGACAGGCAGGCTGGGCGCTGTGGCTCAGGCCTGTAATCCCAGCACTTTGGGAGGCCAAGGTGAGAGGGTTGCCTGAGCCCACGAGTTAGAGAATAGTCGGGGCAACTTGGCGAGACCTCATCTCTACAATAGATCAAAAAATTAGCTGGGTGTGGTGGCGCATGCCTGTAGTTCCAGCTACTTGGAAGGCTGAGGTGAAAGGATCACCTGAGCCCAGCGAGTCGAGCAGTGGTGGCCTTGAGCAAGCCTCTGCACTCCAGCCTGGGAAATCCAGTGAGACTCCAACTCAAAAAAAAAAAAAAAAGAAAAAAAAAAAGAAAAAACAAAGGCATAGTCAAGTATGAGCACAGAAGTTCCTGCTGCCGTGACTTTATTGTTAAAATTCCTTCACTGCTCTGTCAACTGTTAGTTTTATTTTTTTAATAATGTGCTTTCATTTTGTATGTTTATCGCATCCATGCATGCCCATGGTTAAGGACTCAAATCATGCTACAAGGTTTGTGAACTATAGAAACCTTTTTCTTTCTTTCTTTCTTTTTTAAACTGGGTGTTAGAAACACAAGTGTTTGTTTTATTATTCTCTAAAATTTTTATAAACCTAAAGTGTTTTTAAAAATAATCTCATAAAATCACTGTAAAAGAATGAACAAACCTCCTTTAGAATAGCTCTGTGCCTGCATGTATAGTGACCTGAAACTTTTCTAAAATTTGAATGTGTCCATGTCATATTCCGCTGGCTCCTTTACTTTCTTGAGTTGTTAATCCTCCTCACTTTTTTCTCTACTCCCCCTATCAGATCCATGTTTTAGGGTTTGGAAGTCCTGATGAACAAGGGTTCTAACAGGGGAGTCATCACCCAGGTACATTGCCTCCCTCCCTCCCTTCCTCCCTCCCTCCCTCCCTTCCTCCCTCCCTCCCTCCCTTCCTCCCTCCCTCCCTCCCTTCTTTCTTTCCTTCTTTCCTTCCTTCCTTCCTTCCTTCCTTCTTTCCTTCCCTCTCTCCCTCCCTCTCTGTGTCTTCCTTTTCTTCCTTCCTTTATTTCTTTCTTGGAGTGGGGGTCTCACTCTATTGCCCAGGCTATAGTGCAGTGGCACAATCATGGCTCACCACAGTCTCAACCTCCTGGGCTCAGGTGACCCCTTCTGCCCAGCCTCCCAAGTAACTGGGACTACAGGTGCATGCCACCCTGCCCAGCTTATTTTTTGATTTTTGTAGAGATGAGGGCTTGCTCTGTTTACCAGCCCAGGATCAATTACAGAGTGAATCACCACATCCAGCCCCAGGTGAATTTTCTTAATCTCTGTTGGGCGTGGTGGCAGAGATAGTTTGGAAAGTATGTTCTCTATTATAATTACAGAGTGGGCGACAGCCAGAAAGCTTCCTGCCCCTTTGATATTTAGGTAAAAACGCCTTGAAGACCCATCCCTCAATCTTATGCAGTGCCAAACTCTCCCAAATATTTCTGCTAATGCCTACTGGGGATTAGGGAGTTTAGGGTGGTTTCTTTCTCCAAGGCTCTGGTTTCTGCTACCTCTTTCTGCCTCCCCGAAACTCTGCCTATCCTTCATTTTAATTTACAAAAATCCACTCAGACAAATCATTTAAAGGTCACTGAGGACTTCATCAGCCACTTATTCCCCCTTTAGAACAGAGAAGTGTTTTACAAACCAGCATGCAGACATCTTAAAGGGATCGGTGGGCATTGCTCTACTTAAAATGTCTGAAGGCAACTTTACTGCTTTTGCTTGTCTAGTGTCTTTCTTTATTTTGGTGCCACGATTTTTATTTTTATTTTTATTTTTATTTTTTTTTAGGGAACCAGTTTAACCCACTCTCAGGTCTTTGAGTGGACCAAAGCTCCATGGGGGACAAGAGTTAAGTAGTATTATTATCTTTGTTTCATAAAGGAGAGAGTTACTGCAAAGGGATCATATATGTTGACCAAGGTCATATATGTTGACCAAAATCAAACAGCTAGTGAGTACATCATCTGGAACTTGAACCCAGGTCTAAGCCCAAAGCTTGTGCTTGTAATCACCATAGTATGAGAATATAATAATAATAATAACAACAGTAATAATAATTATTGCAGATAACAACCAGATGCCTGGAGTTGCAGGCAGTGAAGGTGTTCACCTAAGTCAAAATAAAGTAGAAAAACAGGTTTTCTGGGCAAACTGCAAAGGAGTAATGGGCAGGGCACCAACAAAAAAGCTGCCTGCACTGACACACTAGCCTGATTCTTCCTAATGAAGTTTGACCTTCTTTTCAGTTAGGGTGAATTTTAGGAGTCCCATCCAGTATTTGTGTTCTCACCATGCAAGTGAGGTAGTTCTGATTGGTTGATGTTTGACTTTGATTGTAGGCTGCTCATGGGCCAGCCGAGGTTAACACAGGCAGCTCTTGTACAAAACGGCTTCCACAACAGCTCCCAGGCTGTATCTCCATGCCAGACCTCTCCACTGAGTTCCAGATTTGTCTATTCAACTGCGTATTCAATATCTCCACTTGCATGTCTAATAGGCATCTGTGATTGTTTAAAAAAATGTTCACAAATTCTTTGCTGCAACTTCCTTCAGGCAGTGAAGCTTAACTTCTTTCTTCTTGAGTGTGGGTTGAATTAGTGATTTTCTTCTCACTAATGGAATCTTATGGAAATAGCAGCATATGGTTTCTGAGACTAAGTCACTGAAGGCATGTGGACTCTGCCTTGTTCTCTTGGATTGCTCACTCTGGGGGAGGCCAGCTGTTGTGACGTGAGGACACTCAATAAGCCCTACACAGTGACACATGTCCTGAGGAACTGAGGCCACTTGCCAATAACCAGCAAGAAACTGAGGTCTCTGCCAGCCACCATGAGGGTGGCTATCTTGAAGCAGATCTTCCAGCCCCGGTCAAACCTTCAGATGACTACAGCCCTGCCAACATATTCACTTCAGCTTCATGAGAAACTCCAAGCCAGAACCACTCAGTCAAACTGCTCCTGATTTCTGTAGGATAATAAATAATTATTATTGTTTTTCTTATTTGTTTGTTTATTTATTAAAATAGAGATGAGGTCTTAAACTCCTGGGTCAAGCAATTCTCCTGCCTCGGCCTCCCAAAGTGCTGGAATTACAGGCATGAGACACCACACCTGGCCAAGGATTGTTGTTTTAAGCCACTAAGTTTTGGGGAAATTTATTATGCAACCACAATTAATACAAGTCTCCAGCATGACCTGTTGAAAGCTGAACTCCTAATCCTCATTCAGCAAACAATTTTCTCTCTGTCTTCCCTATTCAGAAAATGACAGTGTCATGTTTCTTGTTACTCAGGTTGAAACCGTAAAGTTATCCTCACAGCCTGCCTCACTTTCACAACATAAATCCAATATAAGAGCAGTTCTCATTGTTCTAACTTAAAAACATCTCCAAGATGGATGCAGTGGCTCACGCCTGTAATCCTAGCACTTTGGGAGGCTGAGGTGAGAGGATTACCTGAACCCAGGGGTTCGAGATCAGCCTGGGCAATTTGCTGAGACCTCGTCTCTACAATAAATCAACAAACTAGCTGGGCATGGTGGTGTGTACCTGTGGTTCCAGCTACTTGGAAGGCTGAGGTAGAAGGATCACCTGAGCCCAGCAGGTCGAAGCTGCGGTGGCTGTGAGCATGCCACTGCACTCCAGCCTGGGTGATAGAGCAGACTCTGACTCACAAAAGAGAAAGTCTCCAAAATTCTACCATGTCTTCCCATATCCTTGGGTCTCACCCTGGTCCACATACGCTGCCTCTCACTATGTTGGTTGCAGTAGCCATTGACCCAATCTCCCCTTCATCCCTATGTATCCTTTGACCTTCTTTTTGGTTAGGATGAGTTTTAGGATTCCCATCATGCATTGGGTTCTCACCATGCAAATAATGCAGTTCTGATTGGGTGATATTTGACTTTGATTGTAGGTACTATGTAGAGTCAACACTGAATATAGTAGCCAGAGGGATCCTTTAAGAGCATTAACAGGTGACATCACCTCCCTCCCAGTCACTCTCCCTTTAGGTGTATGAATGGCTCCTTCCTTTCACTTCCTTCAGATCTTTGTTCAAGTGTCATCTTCTGAGTGAGGCCTTTTCCAACCCCTGGGTGTCCTCCATGGTGTATATTTTATTCATTTACTCATTGATTTTACTGTCCCCTCCCTGACCTGCTAGACTCAGGTGATCCTTCTACCTCAGCCTTCCAAGTAGCTGAGACCACAGGCACATGCCACCATACCTGGCTAATTTTTTGATTTATTGTAGAGACAAGGTCTTACCAAGTTGCCCAGGCCGGTCTCAAATGCCTGAGCCTCCACCTCCCAAAGTGCTGGGATTATAGACATGAGCCACTGTGCCCAGCTTGCAATGACAGCTCTTTAAGCAGAAGGACTTGGCTATCTAGTTGCTTACTGTTGTGTTCCCAGCACCTAGAATGACCCTTCTACACATTTATTGAATAAACACATTTTGTTTTCCTAAGAGCTATGGTGCTTTGGTGCATATCTGAACTAAGGGGAAGCTAATTAAAAACAGCAGGGCTCAAGGCACCCAGCACAGTCCTAGGCATCTGGTTAAAGTTCAGTGACAGCTGGGTGATTGTAAGATGTGCCTTGGAAATCTCTATTGCATTTATCTCCTAAACTTTCAGCAAAATTTGTTATTTCTGCTTTAACAGAGGAAAGGAAAATAGTAAAATATATTGAAATTGGTTTGCATTAAAAAAACTTCTTTGTAGTTAGGGCAGTAAATTATAGACATAGGATTCAATATAGGCCATAAATTGAATATTTTAGTATGAGCAGAGTTGTATCGAGTGTTCCTTTGGGGATTAGAGTTTATTTCCTAAGCTTTTGTTCACTACATCATGAGTCTTTTCAATAAAACGATCTTGTTGTCTGACAGCTAGACAAGTCTTTCCAGGATGCAAGAGGATTTTATCGGGTGTGGTTAACTCAGAAAATTGTTCTCTGAAGATACTTTATGACTAAATATTTACTAATGTCCCCTAGCAGGCTTGGGTTAATATCAGAGTACCTAAAAAGCAAATAAACATGAGACAACTAAGACACACACACAAACACACACAAATACATATTCACTGCTTTTTTTATTAAAAAAAAAATTTTTTTTGAGTCAGGGTCTCACTTTGTTGCCCAGGCTGATGTACAGTGGCAAGATCACAGCTCACCACAACCTTGAACTCCTGGGCTCAGGCAATCTTTCTGTCTCAGCCTCCTAAGTGGCTGGGAGTACAGGTGTGCACCACCCTAGGAGAATAATTTTTTTGATTTTTTGTAGAGACAAGGTCTTGCCATGTCACTCACACTGGTATGGAACACCTGGGCTCAAGCAGTCCTTTCACCTCGGCCTCCCAAAGTGCTGGGATTGCAGGCAGAAGCCACTGTGCCCAGCCCATATCCACTGGTTTGAGTAGATAAAAACCAAGAAATGTACCTTAAATAGTGAGCTTGATGTTATCATGACCTTGACATTAAAAGTTCTTGGGAAGATGAGATGGATCAGGACGGAGGGCATGTCACATGGAGATTTAAATCCATCCGCTGATCTATGTATTTGGAGCAGGTGGGCATTTGCAACAAGGATTCAAGGATTATGATTCATTATTTTTCTAAATTAGGCAAATCTGTCCAACCCTCTATCTGCTAGAATTTGATGGATGCAAGAAACAAAAATGGGCTTTCTCAATTTTGGAATCATACAGGTTGGTGCACAAATTACTGGCCGAAGGACTGGGCTTGAGAGGGTAGGAAGCAGGGCAGCTCTGGGGGTCCAGGTGGTAGGGGGTCTCTCTTGGAAAAGAAGAGGGGGATAGGCCCAGAACACCAGCCCAAACCCCCCATCCCCCAGCCACAATGCAGTTTGGGAGCACATGGTTGGCAACCCCTGAGGAGGTCACACTGACTCCTACCTTCTGACCGTCATGCCCTTGAGTCACCCCTCCCCTTGACTGTGAGCTGGACTTACTGGCTTGATACAAAAGAAGAAAATGAGGCAAAAGTGAGGGGATATTGTTTTTATGATTAGCTTACACGCACACACACACATAGACACACACACACGCACAATCTTTCTGGCTTTTGTCTTTTTCATTATTTATTTATTTATTTTTCTTTTGATAGAGACAGTGTCTTGCTGTTTTGCCCAGGCTGGTCTTGAACTCCTGACCTCAAGCGATCTCTAGTCTCCCAAAATGCAAGGATTACAGGCATGAGTTACAACGACTGGCCTGGCTTCTGTCTTGTTGCACATGCTTGCTTGCTTGTGATAAAGCGATGGTTACCTGTGAGCCACTCTAAAGGAAATCTCAGCTGGGCACAGTGGCTCAGCTGAGCACTTTGGGAAGCTGAGGTAAGAGGATTGCCTGAGCCCAGGGGTTCGAGACTAGCCTGGGCAACTTGGTGAGACCTCGCCTCTACAGAAAAAAAAAAAAAAAATTAGCCAGGCATGGTGGTGCACACCTGTAGTTCAAGCTACTTGGAAGGCTGAGGCAGAAGAAACACCTGAACCTAGCAAGTGGAGGCTGTGGTGGTCGTGAGCATGCCATTGCACGCCGGCTGGGCAACAGAGTGAGACTCAAACTTAAAAAAAAAAAAAAAAAAGAATCCCACATGGCAATGAGCCGGCAGAAGCTTCCAGACAACAGCATGAGGAACTGAACCCTGCCCACAACCACTGATTCTGCCTGGAAATCG
The DNA here is from genome assembly GCA_963574415.1 of Tarsius wallacei. Taxonomy (NCBI): domain Eukaryota; kingdom Metazoa; phylum Chordata; class Mammalia; order Primates; family Tarsiidae; genus Tarsius; species Tarsius wallacei. The sequence continues at coordinate 4,522 of CAUYQG010274722.1, read as the reverse complement.
ACTCTGCCACAATTGAACCTGGAGATGACACAGCCCTGGCCAATCCCCTGATTGCAAGCCCTCAGGTGAAGCTGAGGGATTATATGTGTTTGTTGTTTTAAGTTGCTACATTGTGGAATTCTATGTTACATGGTATATTAGTTTCCTAGGGCTGCTGTAACAAAGTACCTCAGAGAGGGTGGTACTGCAGAAACTTAGTGTCTCATTGGAAGCCAGAAGCCCAAAGTCAAGGTCCTCAGGTCTGTGCCCCCTCTGAGGGTGCTAGGGAAGATTCGATTCCTGGCCCTCTCTGCTGGCTTTTGCAGCCTCAAGCATTCCTTGTCTCCTCACAATATCTTCCCTTTGTGCAAGTCTGTCTGTCTGTCTGTCTTTCTTTCTCTCTTTTTCTTTCATTCCTTCTTCCTTTCTTGAGACCAGGATGGGGGGGGGGTGTTGTTTCTCACTGTGTTGCTAGTTTTGTCTTGACCTCCTGGTCTCAAGCAATCCTCCCTCCTCGGCCTCCCAAAATGCTGGAAATTACAAGCATGAGCCACCACATCTGGCAAAAGTTTGTTATTTCTGCTCCTCCCTATTTAGGGAGACTTCCTTCCTCTCCCTAGAGGTAAGCAAAACTTCAAGGCTCTAGAAACCTGTAAAAATGGACTTCTCTGATCTTGATTGCATTGTGATCAAACTGAGATACTCACTGTCTAAAGCATCTTTACATCCTCATTTGTTCAATATTAAGAGGTAGGATCTTTAAGAGGTGATTAGACCTCTTCCATCAATTTATGCTGTTATCTTGGAAGTGGGTTCAGAATCTGGCAGTAGGTTTGCCTCCTCTTGGACACAAGCATGGCCTCATGGTCCCCCTGGTAAAGACACCACGCCATGGCACCTTTTGTCCAGCTGTCGGAAGCTTCAGGGTTCCATGCTGTCACCTTGACTAGCTGATGGTCAGCCCCTCTGGCAGTGTCGAGGGATCGCTCGCTGTAACCTCTCCAGCCCATGGTCCCTTGAACTGGGTCACTGCTTTCTCACTCCCCTCCCCCAACTCTTGAAGGCCCTTTATTCCCGGGCAACCAAATCCATTACTTCTAGAATCTTTTACTTGGAAACAAAGTACTGGCGAAGAGAGAGACTGCGGGTGGACCAGGCTGTTTTCAGAGGATGGGGGTGAGGGAGGGGGAAATGGAAACACCTTCTACTATTTTTATATTACAGACTGAGCAAGACAAATAAAAATTCCAATAATAATTCTTCCACAAATTCCTTGGTTCAACAGATATATATGTTATTGTATTTCAAAGCTCTTTTCCCTAAATTATCTTCATTTATTCAACAAATGCAGGGAGTGGTTACTCCGTCAGGCAGTTTGGGGATTCATGGGTGAACACGGCTCTCTTCTCATAGAATTTATGGTTGGGGGCACAGCGCGAAGCAGACAATCAAGCAAATCATGATCACCTTCCACATCGGGGCTGCAAGGAAGAACAGAGGTGCCATCGGCAGGAGCATCCAGGAAAACCTCGTCTCTTGTGGGCATGCATGCGTGTGGGGGGCGGGGAATCAAAGAAGCTTCATGTCCACCAAGATCTGAAGGGTGATTAGGAGTTGGGGAAGGATGTGAGGGATGAGGAACAGGAACATATTTTCTTTAATTTTTTTTTTAAGAGACAGAGTCTCACTCTGTCACCCAGGTTGGAGTGTAGCGATGTGGCCATAGTTCACTGCAGCCTCCAATTCCTGACCCAAGTGATCCTCCCTCCTTGGCCTCCCGAAGTGCTGGGATTACAGGTGTAAGCCACTGCACCCAGTTGAGTAACATCTTTCTGAGTTCTCAGACTGAGCCACTGCTCATTTGTTTATTTAGAGTTGAGGAGGGGTCTCAATGTCACCCAGGCTGGAATATAGTGACATGATCACGGCTCACCACAACCTTGACCTCCTGAGTTTAGGTGATCCTTCTGTCTCAACCTCCTAGGTAGCTGGGACTACAGGCATAGGCATGTGACACCACACCTGGCTAATTTTTTGAATTTTTGTGGAGACAGGGTTTCACTATGTTGCCCAAGCTGGTCTTGAACTTCTAGGTTCAAGCCATCCTCCTTCCTCAGCCTTATAGGTGTGAGCCACTGCTTCTGACTTCATTCATTTATTAATTTCCTCACTCACCCATTCGTTTATTCACTCACTCATTCATCCAACAAACACTTCCTGATCATCAATTGTGTGGCAGGCTCTGTCCCTGATGACATGGAGACAACACCCTGTCAATATTTGCATCGGTGACATTTGGGACCGGGTCGTTCTCTGTGGTGGGGGAGTCCTGTGCATTGTAGGATTTTTAGCAGTCTTCCTGGCCTCTACCCATCAGATGCCAGTAACAACACTTCCAAGTCCTGGTAATCAAAATTGTCTCTGGACACTGCCTGATGTTCCAGAGGACAGAATTGTCCAATTCAAAACCACTCCTGTAAATAAACAATGATCCAACATTGCATTAGGTTCTGATGCTTCTGTGAAGAAAAAATTTTTTTTTTTTTTTGAGTTGGCGTCTCACTCCATCGCCCAGACTGGAGTGCAGTGGCCGCTTCTGGCCACCGCAGCCTCAACCTGTTGGGCTCCGGCGATCCTTCCGCCTCAGCCTTCCAAGTAGCTGGAACTACAGGTGCACGCTACCACGCCTGGCTAATTTTTTTTGTTTTATTGTAGAGATGAGGTTTCGCCTGCCCAGGCGGGTCTCAAACCCGCGGGCTCAGGCAATCCACTCACCTCAGCCTCCCAAGGCACGGGATTACAGGCTGAGCCAACGAGCCCGGCTTGTGAAGAAAATTTAAAGTGGGTTGAGGGGATTGAGAGAGCAGTCATTATGGACAAGGCGACATTTAAGCAGAAATGGGGAAAGAGTGTTCTAGGCAGATATCACAGCCAGTGCAGATGCTCTGTGGCAGCTGCCTTGGGTGTGAGGGAGGATGGGTAGGAGCTCCTAGGGTTAGAGAGGACGAGGGTAGAGTCTGGGGCATTGTGAGGCCACAGCCAACGCTGGCTCAAGTGGCCCATGGGAGGGTCCTGGGATTTTATGCCGAGCAAGATGGGGCCACTGGGGTGTTTTGAGCAGGGATGGATGGGATGTGACCTGGGTGAGAGAAAGACATGGCAAAAATGGTGGAGAAAAGCCTAGGGATTGACACAGAACTTCCTGATTGCCCCACCAGTCTCAGCAAGCTGTGCACACCTCAGTCTTGGTGTTGAACTCCTGATAGTAAGTGATTATACTGACTAGGCATGGTGGCTCATGCCTGTAACCCCAGTGACTCAGGAGGCTGAGACAAGAGGATCACTTGAGACCAGAAGTTCAAGACCAGCCTGGGCAACATAGCAAGACCCATCTCAGAAAAGAAAGAAAGAAAGAAAGAAAGAAGAGAGAAAGAAAGAAAAACAAAACTAGCCAGTTACTGTGGTGGGAGGATTGCTTGAGCCCAGGAGGTCGAGGTTGCAGTAAGTTATGATCATGTCACTGTACTCCAACATGGACAACAAAGAAAGACCCCAACTCTTAAAAAAATTGATCATATTGAACTGATTTATTTGCATTTGTATAAGCTCCTTAAAGGCAGAGTTCAAGCCTCAATCCTCTTTTTAAATTTTAAAAAATTTTATCATAGAGTTGTGGGGCACAAGTCAGGATTAGCTGCACAAATAGGCCATGTGCAGGTGAAGTTTGGGCCTCCAACTGGTCCTCCCTTCACGTGCTTTAGGACCAGGTATGCTTTATGCTGTAACATGGTCCCCAACCCCCTCCTTCCCTGGTAGTGCCCTGAGACTACCAATCTGTTCCCTGTGCTAATGCCTCACTCATCTTTTTGCCCTTAGAAGCTGCCACAGGACCCAATATTTAACAGGGGCTGAATGGAGCACCTCAGAGCCTGGGCTGGCTGGAATCATCCAAGTCTTAGTCCTGGGAGATGGTTTGGCTAGAGCCCCACCTGGGAAAACCCGAGCTGTAGGCATCACCGTCACGTGCTCCCAGAACAGAGCCAGATGTAGGTCTCCCCACAGATGCAGCATCTTGAACATTTTGGAACCATGGGCAGCTTTCATCCCCTCTCTGAGCTTCGGGCTTCTCATCTGTGAAATGGAGAGAAGGATTCAATCTGGGATGGTGGCTGTGAAAATCAATGGGAGGACTGCAGCTACACAGTAGGTGGTCTCGGGAAACATGGAGCTGCTGTGCCAGTGTTTCAAGGGTGAGTAAGAGCTCCCTGGTGGTGGGTAGAAAAATATTGAAACTATATATGAGGGGGACCCACATTCAAATCATTCTCTGCTGCTATGTTGAAATGTACAATAGATTATTGTTAACTGATCATCTTGTTATTGATCTATCGAACACTAGGTCTTATTTATTTATTTATTTTTTGAGTTGGAGTCTCACTCTGTCACCCAGACTGGAGTGCAGTGGCCGCTCCCGGCCACTGCATCCTCAACCTGCTGGGCTCCGGCGATCCTTCCGCCTCAGCCTTCCGAGTAGCTGGAACTA